>JAYESA010000003.1:150040470-150047970 GCA_036927795.1 Iris macrosiphon
TTGGGTTTGGGGTTCCAAAAGCACTCAAACTAACTCTCAATCTCTCCAACTAACCCATTAAAAATATAATAAATATTCTAAACCCAAAAATAGGTCTCACAGGGGTGTGGGTCGGGTCGAACATGGGTCCAGGCTAGCCAAAACACTAAAACAATCAACAAAAAAATAATACAACCATCAATTAAATATAAATACAATTAATTATAAATAATACACAATTAACCAAATTAAAAATAAAAAAATACCCGGCTCTGGAAATGGGGTGGTGACAACTCCGACGTAGTTGTCACTGTTCGAGATTCTCCGACTCTCCAAAGATACTCGGGACGCTCTGAGTGAGGCATTGTAGAATGCCGACACCTACTTGGCGTAGGTCAAGCCGCCAGCTGAAGATCCAGCGGCAGGCCCCCACTATAACAGTGTGATGGAGGCAATACCCAGCATCATGTTCTCGCAACAAGACATGTTGCTGAAGAACAATAGGCACGATCGCCCTCTGTATTAAACGGGGTACATCGATGCCATCAAGGTGGACCGGATGCACATCGATCTGAGTTCGTCCATCAGCATCATCCTCCGGAGTCTGCTTCAGACTTTGGGCATCCCGATGCATCGGCTGGCGGCCACCAATACTACCATCAGTTGCTTCAACGCTAGAAGAAGCTACCCTATGGCCAAGATTTGCCTGAAATGTCAGATAGGCAACTTAAAGACAGAAGTCACATGTTATGTCATTGATGTAGACGTATCCTATAATGTCCTGCTGGGGCATCTATAGATACACTAATACATGATTGTACCATTAATACTGCACCAGTACCTAAAGTACGTTGACGACCAGGGCACGGTTAAGACAGATTTCACCAATGTTGATCCCTCAAAGGGGTAAAGGCCTACTACTATGATTTACTCATGTTCAAACAAGTTTGTCAGGACGAAGGAGGGATTAATGTCGACGACAAAGCAGAAATTGGTATGACATCAGGCAAACCGTTGACGGTCTACCGCAAGAAACATGCTCGTGATGTAACCCCTCCCCTCGTTATAAAAATATAAAGGAATGTGCAACAACCTCTGACGGTACGACTGCCAAGTCGAAAGAAGGACCCAATACCGGCTCCTGCCCCCGAACCATGGGTGGTCAAGATTTGTCGGAGGCCTTCACAGCCCTCGTTCGCATTGGAGACAAATCCCGAGAAAGATAAACTAGAAGAGTATATAGCGGCTCATGCTAACGCTCCATCCCTAGACGATGTAATTCTCCTAGAAAAGATCCTCTACTTTATGAATAAAGGGTTATCTTTGAACTATTTTGATATCTCATATTTGAGCATATTGTACTCCCTAGAGTACGGTATAGGCCTGCAACTGCATACACAGGTAACTACTACCTATACAGTAAACCAGAACCTCCCTAGCCAAAGTTTCTACTTCACGGTCCCAACGAGGAGGAGAGGAGACAAACTCATCATCTTCGGCAGGGTAGTATACCCCCAGTCCTTTATCCTGGAGGAACAAGAGCCAGAACCTGACACCAACAAAATATAACTTTATCGATTCAGTTGTCAAGCCAAGCACATCATCCAGAAGATGGGTTATGATCTTAAAAGCGATCGTGGTCTGAATTACAGCAAAGGTCGATGACTGCCCTTGAGTGTCACCGTTCCGTCTGGCAAACCCGAGGATTACTACCACAAGAACCGACATGACCTGGGTACGTAACACCTCCATCAACCCTCAAAACCTCTAAGGAAGAAAATAAGTCACAGTCACACTCTACGAAATCCTCTATGTGGAACTCTGACACCAGTATCGGAGACCTCTTTAGATGAACGTTGTGTGTCAATATGGCGTCAGCTGACCTAGAGGAAGACAACGAGGACTCACCGAAATTCTTTGAAGTAGAACCGTAGGCCCAGCGCTTAGACTCGTAATGGTAGCTACATTTCGACCAGGGAGAACCTTCCACTGACGACGAGGTCGTATAAGTTGACCTGGGCGAGAAATTAGCCCCCAAACCTATCTTCATCAGCAAAAGCTTATCCGGTGAAGATCGTGAATCTCTGCTACATCTCGTACGGGAATATATCGATGTATTTTCCTGAAGCTATAAAGACATGCCGGGTTTAGAACCCCAGATCACGGTCCATAAGCTCGACATCTTGCCAAACGCTAAGCCAGTAAAGCAACAGCAACGGCGGTTCCATCTGGATATTATAAACAACATCGAATCTGAAGTAAATAAACTGATAGCTAGTGGCTTCATCCGCGAGGAACAATATCCCGATTGGGTGTCCAATATCGTGCATGTTATCAAGAAAAATGGAAAGATCCGAATCTGCATAGACTTACGTGATCTGAATGCGACATGCCTAAAAGACGAGTTTTCTCTTCCGATCATAGACATAATGATCGATAACACATGTAGCTTCGAGCGCATGTCCTTCATGGATGGATTCTCAGGCTATAATCAAATCAAGATATTTTCTGACGGCGAGAAGTATACATAGTTCTGAATGCCGATAGGAGTATACTGCTACACAGTCATGCCCATCGGTCTGAAAAATGCCGATGCTATATACCAGCAAGTTATGAACACCATCTTTCATAAAAATCTACGCAAGACGGTGGAGTGTTACTTTGATGACATATCGTCGTTAAGAGTCGCTCCAAAGATGATCACCTTCGGGACTTGAAGAATGTGTTCGACCTGATACGTGCGCACCAGCTCAAAAGGAATCTGACCAAATTCTTCTTGGAAGTCTCCAGCGAAAAGTTCCTAGATTTTGTCATAACTTTGAAGGGTATCCACGTAGACCCAGACAAGTCTAAATCAATCCTTGAAATGCATCTGCCGAATAACCTCAAAGAACTTTGCGGCCTTCAAGGGAGACTAGCATACATCAGAAGATTCATAGCATATCTCTCTGGACGTTGTCATCCATTCACCCAGCTCATGAAGTAGGGAGTCTCTTTGTCTGGAAAAAAGAGTGTCAGCGTGCATTCGATGACTTCAAGGAATACCTCATAAACCCTCCGGTGTTGGTAGTCCCTGTAGGAGGGAAGCCCTTTCTACTTTATATACGATCAATGGATTACTCTCTTGGCACTCTGTTAGCCCAGAAGAGTGATACGGGTCAAGAGCAGGCCATCTATTACCTCAGCAGGATGATGGTCAGCGCGGAGCACAGATACAATCTTATGGAGAATGAGTAAATTGCTCTGGTCTTTGTTATCCAGAAAACTCAGCATTACGTGACAGGACAAATGATCCATGTGATCTCACGGGTCAACCCCTTTAGGGTCCTCATGACCAAACCCGGGGCACTCAACTCCCGCTCGCTACGTGGACGATACTCCTGTCACCATACGATATGATATTTGTTCCACAGAAGGCGGTCAAAGGTCAAGTATTGGTCGACTTCTTGGCTTCCCATTCAGTCCAGAAATCTTGAGACTTTTCGAAAATCTTCTGGACAAAGTGGCAGACTCCAATATGACAAGCGCAGAAGTCGTTTGGCGAATGTTCTTCGACGGTGCGTCAAGAACAGGAGCGTTGCTGCGAGCGCTGCGCTGCTACCTGCAGCTGCTATTGCCGCTCTCGCTCACTCTTTCTACCTCTCGCTCACTCTTTCTACCTCTCGCTCTAGCACACTGACACGCACACCATGACACACACTAACAAACACACACACTTAGATATATAGATACACAAACATATATACATATATATACACACACAACCATATATATATATACACATATATATATATATAGGTACACACACACATACATGTATATATATATACATACACACACACTCATACATATATAAATATATACAAACACACTCACATATATATATACCTACATATATATATATATATATATATATATATATATATATATATATATATATAAACACATATCCACACTCACACACACGCTCACAAACACACACTCACACACTCTCACACACACTAACACACACACAACTACACACACACATACATCAACACACACACTCAACTACACTCACCCCTACACACAAAAACACACACACACAATATATATATATATATATATATATATATATATATATATATATATATATATATATATATATAACTCAAAAACTCTAATACACACTCCCCGAGGCTAAACTAACCCGCGCACAAGCCCAAAACCTAGAAACCAAGTCGAAATAGCCATTCGGTCATTTCGACGAACACGTGGAGTGCGGTTCGCGATACCTCGTAAAACACACACCAAACCTACTCGGAATCGACCCAAAATTTACCCACGAGTTCTAATCGAGGTCTAGAACCAAGAAAAAATGCTATCTCATTGATTTTAGGTCCGTGACAAAAATGCGCACGCACATAGAACCTACGATGACGAAAAACTCCCAAATCGTCCGAAACGCTCAAATCTCCGTGACACGACCTCACGTATCCAAACGGAGACACGTACTTATCCTCAAGACACCCAAGCACATCTACCTAGGTCCGTTTAACCTAGGGCATCACCCAAAATTGGGCCAATCTCGGATTTCACCCAAAATTGACACAAAACCTAATGCCAAAGTCTCCAAACACATCCAAACATGCTCCAACTTCCTCCCATGGGTAGCCCTAAGGTCTAGGTAGGTTATAAACTACTAATTACACTATATTAGAGTAATCACAAGGGAGGAAATCAGGGATTACCTCTTGGGAGTTGGAATCCCAAGCCAAAGTCTCCAAAAAGCTCCAAATCCACTACACCAAGCTTCCAAACTTCCAACCCAAGCTCCAACACCAATTCTATGCTCTACACATCTAGGTTAGGGGAAAGCAAAGGGTTAAGGTTTGCATTGATGGAAGAAATAGAAGAAGAAAGAGAAAGAAAGTGAAGAACTTACTTGGAATGTAAAAATTGGAATAAGGAAGAAGAAGAAAAGAGTGGAGAGTGAAGAAGAAGAAGAAGAAGAAGAAGAAGAAGAAGAAGAAAGGAAATGAAAGAATGGAATGGGGGGGTGCTGGTCCTAATCGGCCGGGGGGTTAAGGGTTAGGGTTGGGTTAGTTGAAATGACTAAAATGCCCTCCAATTCAATTCATCCTAATTGGGGTTTGGATTTCGGGTTCCAAATGCACTCTAATAAATCCCTAATCACTCTAACTAGCTAATTAAAATATAAATAACTATTCTAAGCCAATAAATAAGTATAACAAGGGTGCTGGTTGGGTCTGACATGGGTCCACTAAGGTCTGACATGGGTCCAGGCTAGCCAAAACCCTAAAATAACTAATAAAAAATAATACAACCAACAATTAAATATTAATACAAATATTTATGATAAATACATAATTAACCAAATTAAAATATAAAAAAATACCCTGCTCTGGAAATGGGGAAGTGACAAGCCTATCCTCCTTAGAATATTTTGTCCTCAAAATTTAAAGTCGATCGCACTTCTTCTAGGTCAAACCCCCAACAATCACAGTCAAGAAATTATACCTAAACAACATGCAAGATCATGGTCCTACTGGTCATGTTATCACAGTCTCAATCAGGATCACTACACTATCTACCACAGCACAAAAAAAAAGTCTAACAGGTACTAATGAAGCACACCACAAGGAATAGAAAAGGACAGGAAGAAGAACAAAGAGATATACCTGCTAACCCGACACTCGTAGCATCGGCCTCCTCGACCGTCAACGCATAAGCCCTGCCCTGTTGGGGTATCTCCCTCTGCTGATGCGGGACATGATGATGTGCCACAGATGGCCTAGCTCCAACTCTCCGATCCTGTGCTCCACCAAATGGAGGTGCAGTAGGGCAATTTCGCATCTGGTGAGCAGCAGATCCACAGAACAAACACACCTTCAGCCTCCTCCTACAAACATCCCAAGTGTGTCTTGCCTTCCTGCAGTAGGCACAAGTGGGCACCCTCTGATCCTGACCCTGCTGTGGTGCCTTCTGCACATAGGGACGCTTAGCCGGTCCCGCACTACCACTCGTACTGCCTGAATCATCCCTGTCTCTCTTGGACTTGAGCTCCAAGTCATCCTCTGCCCTCTGAGTGTCTCCTACTATCTGCTCGAAAGTCGCCTCATGGTCGCTCCTAGTCAAAGACTTGACCGCCATGACCAAGCCCTTGCGAAACTTCCTTGCCTTTGCTGCCTCACTTAAGCTCTCTACAAATCTGCCCAGACGGCAAAAATCTGCTGCGTACTCGTCCACCATCATGCTCCCTTGAACGAGTGCCTCAAACTGGCTCTCCAAAGCACTGAGCGCCACGTTTGGGAAAAAAACTTCTCCTTAAAAAGCCACTTGAAAGCCTCCCAAGTAAGTCCTGGTGCCGCGATCCTCGTATCAGTGCGATACCACGTCAAAGCAAGGTCAAACATCTGACTGCCTGCTGCCTCTATCTACATACTGTCTAGAATCTGTGACAGCCAAAAAATCCCCTCAATCTGCTCTATCCAGTCATTCGCGTACAGGATCCCTTCTGTACCCTGGAACTCCTTGGGCCGCATCCTCTGGAAGTCGATGATGCTTCCCGGCCTCGGATGCTGAGTCTGATCTGCCTGTGGCTGAATCTGAGCCACTCTGTCCACTGTCGTCATGGCCACCTGGTGGGCATTCTCATTACCCAGCCTCATCACATCCACCTGACGGTGCTGCGTGTCCATCATCTCTCTGAAGAATGCAAACAACTGTGTGGCGTCTACTGGTACAGGAGGTGGTGGAGGAACCACCGGAACGACTGGGGTAGTCCTTGGATTGACAGGTAGAAGAGGATCCCCGAGAGAAACAGATGCTCCCTCAACCGCAGGAGTGGTGAGTGGAGCGGTAGCAGCTGCCTGAATACGAGCTGGGCGAGAGGTAACAAACCTCTCAGTAGCAACTGCTGGGATGGTATGATAGGATCGTATCTTCGGAGGCATCCTGAACACAGATCAAAAGAAGTCAATACGACGCAAGATACGATATCATCAAAGAAGGACAGTGATATTTCAAAGGAAAGCAATTTCAGAATAATTAGATTAGAATTGTTCCTAGTCGTGATTGAGTACACTCTCATCCTATATCCTATATCCTAGAGCAGGATCGCAACAGTACAACTAAATTATTGTACTACCACGATATCGCACTAATTGCGAATCGAGACCTGTATGGGGCGGCCACCAAAAATGTGTCACGACCCACACCCAAAAAATTGGGCATGAGTCGTGGGTACGTCCAGCCTACGCCGCAGCATCGGTGGTAGAACGCTGTCTAGGTCTACTATCTAGCTAACAATCTCACACAATCAATATAAGCACCTGTCAAGATCTCAACTCCAAACGGAGGTGCAATATGATAAAGATAATCACAAGTACTCAATCACGAATCTAAGCACGATAAGATAACACAAAAATCTAATAACTCCAAAGTCTAAACAACTGCTACTAAAACAACAACAACATCAATAATAATAATACAACAATATCCTGAATCATATATAATACA
>JAYESA010000003.1:150052970-150292249 GCA_036927795.1 Iris macrosiphon
CAAGAAGTTTGTGTCATCCAACAAGAGCGATTGGATTAAGAAGTTTAACGAATATCTCTGAATCTATCGCATAATGGCCCGAATACCAACTGGTAGCACGCCATTCTCCTTGGTCTACGGGAGCGAAGTGGTTCGCCCCCTCGAGGTCCAAATTCTCTCACTCCGAGTGGCTCTCTCCAACCGGCTAACCGTCGACGACAATCACCACCGACGGCTACAAGAGTCGCATAAAATATCCCCGACACAGCATTCGATGACTGTCGGACTCTGACACATCACTCATCACACTAAGATGCTTCGAGACTCGTGTGTACGGAGGCTCAGAAAAAGATAAAAAGTTACATCAACTCATTGATGGTCTTGATAGACGTACCATGCCACGTTCTTGCTCGTATGCGGCCACATACCCATGCAACCTCATCATCATACGGCCATAGTGTCCATCCGACCAAGGCCAAATGAGAGCTTGCATGTGGCTATATACACATGCGGCCTCGTCATCATGTGGCTAGAGTGTCCATCCGACCAAGGCCAAATGAGAGCACGTATGCGGCCACGACGATATGCGGCCAAGATGTTATGCGGCTCCTGACTTGCAGGATCTTTCTGTTACAACCGAAGATAATTTCTCGCATAATCAGTATTGACTACGTGTCCAGCTGACCAAGTCACTCACGCAACAACCCCAAGATCTCTTCAATAAAATATCGTAACCAAAACTATGTGGCAGCCGATCCGTGGCATGCGAATTCAGTTACAACAGCATTCTGTTGAAGGAGTCATATGCGGCCACCAAACAGAGGCATATGCGTCACAATAGCCTGTCAACAGGATGGCTATAAATAACAAGGGTAGCATACCCTACAACAGCAAAGGCAAGCTTCGTACGTGCACACAAGCTCAGAAGAGAGAAGAGAAGAGAGCATCATCATTCCCTCATCAGACCGTCAAAGGATTAAAGGAGACGCTACCGCGCTCAAGCTCCATCGTCACTACCCAGATCAATATATTATACTTAGATTTATTGTCTAGAATTTCTTTATACTTTTTGTTTGTTGTTAAACAAAAGTTACCCAAACTTACATTAATGGAGAACAATAACAACTCTTTTTTGAGGGTATTTGGGGTCATTTGGCCTCAAAAAAATTCTATAAATAGCCCATAATTCATGAAAAAATATCACTACCCCATTTCCAGGGCGGGATATTTTTTTATTTTAATTTGGTAAATTGTGTATTGATTATAAATATTTATATTAATATTTAATTAGTTGGTTGTATTTATTTTTATTAGTTATTTTAGGATTTTGGCTAGTCTGAACCCATGTCAGACCCTAGTGGACCCTTGTCAGACCCAACTAATACCCTTGTCAGACTTATTTATTGGTTTAGAGTAGTTATTTATATTTTAATTAGTTAGTTGGAGTGATTTCTGGGTTGGTAGCCGGGATCACTAGGACCTCAGTTGTATTTATTAGTTTTTGGTACCAGATTTGTCCCTGGCTTCTGGTTTGAGACTTTGTATTATATTTGATTCAGGATATTGTTGTTATTATTATTATTGTTATTGTTTTAGTAGTTGTTGTTGGTTAAGCTTTTTGGTTGTTAGACTTCTGTGTTATCTTATCGTGCTTAGAATCGTGATTGAATACTTGTGCTATCTTTATCATATTGTTCCTCCGTTGGAGTTAAGATCTTGACATATACTTATATTATTGTGTGAGATTGTTAGCTAGATAGTAGACCTAGACAGCGTTCTACCGTCGCGTAGGCTGGACGTACCCACAACTCATGCCCAATTTTTCGGGTGTGGGTCGTGACACATTTTTGGTGGAGGCCCACGCAGGTCTCGAGCTTCGAAATTAGTGCGATATCGTGATAGTACAACGATTTAGTTATACTGTTGTGAGCCTGCTCTAGGTTATAGGATCTAAGATGAGAGTATACTCAATCACGACTAGAAACAATTCCAATCAAATTAGTGCGATATCGTGGTAGTACAACGATTTCAGGCAGCTGCTACCGCTTCACTCACCACTCCTGCGGTTGAGGGAGCATCTGCTTCTCTCAGGGATCCTCCTCCACCTGTCGATCCGAGGACTACCCCAGTTGTTCCGATGGTACCTCCTCCACCACATCCTGCACCAGTAGACGTCGTGCAGTTGTTTGCATTCTTCAGGAAGATGATGGACGCGCAGCACCGCCAGGTGGATATGATGAGGCTGGGCATTGAGAATGCCTACCAGGTGGCCATGATGGCAGTAGACAGAGTGGCTCAGATCCAGCCACAGGAAGATCAGACTCAGCATCCGAGGCCAGAAAGCATCATTGACTTCCAGAGGATGCGGCCCAAGGAGTTCCGGGGTACAGAGGGGATCATGTACGCGGATGACTGGATAGAGCATATCGAGAGGATCTTCAGGCTGGCACAGATTCCATACAGCATGCAGATAGAGGCAGCGGGCAGTCATATGTTCGACCTCGCTTTGACGTGGTATCGCACTGATACGAGGATCGCGGCACCAGGGCTTACTTAGGAGGCTTTCAAGAGACTTTTTAAGAAAAAGTTTTCCCAGATGTGGCTCTCAGTGCCTTGGAGAGCCAGTTTGAGGCACTCGTCTAGGGGAGCATGCTGGTGGACGAGTATGCAGCAGATTTCTGCCGTCTGTGCAGATTTGTAGAGGGCTTGAGTGAGGCAGCAAAGGCGAAAAAGTTTTGCAAAGGCTTGGTCATGGCGGTCAAGTCTTTGACTAGGAGTGACCGCGAGGCGACTTTCGAGCAGATCGTAGGGGACGCTCAGAGGGCAGAGGATGACTTGGAGCTCAAGTCCAAGAGAGGTAGGGATGATTCAGGTAGTGCGAGTGGTAGTGTGGGACCGGCTAAGCGTCCCTATGTGCAGAAGACAGCGCAGTAGGGTCAAGATAAGAGAGTGTCCACTTGTGCCTACTACAGGAAGGTATGACACACTTGGAATATTTGTAGGAGGAGGCTGAAGGTGTGTCTGTTCTGTAGATCCGCTGCTCACCAGATACGAGATTGTCCCACTACACCTCCATCTGGTGGAGCACAGGATCAGAGAGTTGGAGCTAGGCCACCTGTGGCACAGCATCATGCCCCGCACCAGCAGAGGGAGATACCACAGCAGGGCAAGGCTTATGCGTTGACGGTCGAGGAGGCCGATGCTACGGGTGTCGGGTTAGCAGGTCTGTCTCTTTTTGTTCTTCTTCATGTCCTTTTCCATTCCTTGTGGTGTGCTTCATTAGTACATGTTAGACTCTTTTTTTTGTGTTGTGGTAGATAGTGTAGTGACCCAGATTGAGACTGTAATAACGCGACCTGTAGGACCATGATCTTGCATGTTGTTTAGGTAGAATTTCTTAACTGTGATTGTTGGGGGTTTTACCTAGAAGAAGTGCGATCGACTTTAAATTTTGAGGACAAAATTTTCTAAGGAGGATAGGCTTGTCACTACCCCATTTCCAGGGCAGAATATTTTTTTATTTTAATTTGGTAAATTATGTATTGATCATAAATATTTGTATTAATATTTAATTAGTTGGTTGTATTTATTTTTTATTAGTTATTTTAGGGTTTTGGCTAGTCTGGACCCATGTCAGACCCTAGTGGACCCTTGTCAGACCTAACCAACACCCTTGTCAGACTTATTTATTGGTTTAGAGTAGTTATTTATATTTTAATTAGTTAGTTAGAGTGATTTTCGGGTTGGTAGCCGGGATCACTAGGACCTCAGTTGTATTTATTAGTTTTTGGTACTGGATTTGTCCTCGGCTTTTGGTTTAAGACTTTGTATTGTATTTGATTCAGGATATTGTTGTTGTTATTATTATTATTATTGTTGCTTTAGTAGTAGTTATTGTTTAGACTTGTAGTTGTTAGACTTCTGTGTTATCTTATCGTGCTTAGAATCGTGATCGAGTACTTGTGCTATCTTTATCATATTGTTTCTCCGTTTGGAGTTGAGATGTTGATAGGTACTTATATTGTTGTGTGAGATTGTTAGCTAGATAGTAGACCTAGACAGCGTTCTATCGTCGATGATGCGGCGTAGGCTAGACGTACCCACGACTCATGCCCGATTTTTCGGGTGTGGGTCGTGAAAAAAATAAACACAACATAATTTCTTCCCTCTTACAAAATTTCTTTCCTCTCTTACAAAGTTTAGAAGCAAGGCAATTACAAAGTTTAGAAGAAAAGCAATTATTGGAGTCCAATTTCTTCTCTCTCAACACATTGTCTTGCGATTTTTTTGGAGGCTTCTAGCAGACGTTACAAGTAACTTTAACATTACAGAATAAATTTTTTTCCTGATTTAAGATTTTTCTTTCCTATCTCTCTCTCTCTCTCTCTCTCTCTCTTTTGTAGAGAAGTAATTAATTTTGCTCTTAATTTTTTTGAATTTTTTTTTTAAATATGGATGGGCATGGTTCAAACCAATATTTTAAAAATTATGATTACTATAATAATATGTTTAAAAATAATATGTCACACCCCAGTCCCAAAATACGTAGGACTAGGACATGTAAGCATGTCAGCCGCATGCACATGGCAACTCCAATATATGGATACCATGATACACACGTACGCTGTAATATGAACAATAATTCACAAATGGTAAAAACTATCACAAGTCACAGAGTATAGTCTAAATCTCATCTGCAAAAAATTATATATAAATAAATAACCAGTATCTATGAAACTAGATCTCAATACAAAGTATCTAAAGATAATAGTCGGATGAAAATAATCCACTGTCGAACTAGTGTATAAAGTTACAACACAACTACACAATATAAGAATATCAACTAACAACCCCGAGGCTCGAAGAGAAGACCTCCTCGAAACATATGTAACCAGTCCGGATCTGCGCTCCTACGAATACTCATGAACAGCTACACCTGGAAAGGGACCAGGTCCTCAGAGGGACATAACAAGATATATAAAATTATGCCAATAAGTAATAAAATAAATATCCAATGGGTCGCCTAACCATCTATGTGAATGCAGTTTGAGAACAACTTTCCAACACGTGGGCTATCTGGCCATAAATAGGATTGGCATGATTCTCTCGGAGAATCAGGGGCCTAAAAAGCATGTCGTCTTTTGAACGCCAGAGGCCGCCTGTAAAATATGGGGTCATCACCACCCGTCGCTCCGACGGAGCATCCGGGAGAACAAAAGGAAAGTGCAAAGGAGCCCAAACGCCTTACTTGTTGTTCTCTCCACCCCATGCTCTAAGCATGTCACATCCATGACACGATTTGGTTCATAGCCTATCTTTAGTATAATATCCCAACCCTGCAACCAAACAAGGACAAGGATTGGACCACCGTACTACAATAGGCTATGTCCATGGACTACTAATAACTGCTAAGTCTTCTAGAATGCAAAGTTTCTATCAACAGTTATCCCTAACGCACAGCCCACACGTACAGGAGGCCAACCCAGTACGCAGTCCATGATCTATATGAGACTCACACTCGTGTAACAGCTGTGTCACGGCCAATGAACCTAATGATGCTTCATGATAATGGGGAGGTCTCATAAACAAGGTTAATGCATATACATAATAAAAACAATCACGATGACACCGTCGTTGCACCCAAGTTTCCTTGGACGCACATTTTATGTAGCAGTTAAAATATATGAACTAATAACAGAAAATAAAGATGCATGCAACATATGAAATATGAATAACAGTACAATGGCAAGGTATACTTGCCTGGCAAGAAAGCTGCAAAGTCCTAATAGCCTGCTCCAGAAGTCGCACAGATAAATCTAATATCCTATGTACATATAATATAACCAAATATAATACAATCATCAGTCATTACACTAGCACATACACAACCATAAAGACACTGGGCTCAAAGGGTACACTAGAGGTGGTACTGGTCAACTAACATAGTCAATTGTGCGTCTAATTATGCGGGTGTTACGTCTTCAAGTGTTGTACACAATCAGACAGTCAAAATATCGCGGGTCTCGCCAGTACGTTAATGTACGCAAGGCTGTCAACTAATATTGTTCGTAGGGTCAACATGGTCAAGGTAAATATGGGCAGTCCACAGTGTCCTAGGGTCGTACAGTCTAAATATATATAGTCCTAATTATTATTTAGCATAGTATTTAATTACTTACAATTTATATATACCAATTAAACACATATACAATATATATAAGTATATATATACCAATGAAATACATGAATATACCAAATGTATATTAATTGAGTATATATACTATATATATATATATATATATATATATATATATATATATATATATATATATATATATATATATATATATACCGATTATATACCTATTAAGCATACTAATGGAATACCTATACTATACATACCAAATACATACATATACCTATTTGTATACACATACACATATATACATGAAATCACGAAGGGGGGCAGGAACGAACCCCGGGATACGTGCACGGGAACGATATTGACGATGACGACGATGGTGACGATGATGATAACGACGATGTCGACGATGTCAACGATGTCGATGACGACGATGTTGACGATGATGATGATGACGATGATGACGATGATGGCGAGGACGACGAGGGTGATGATGATTGGTACAATAGTGATGATGATATGGTAATGGTGATGATGATGATCATGGATGATGGTAATGATGGGCTGCCAGAGTTTACTATTCCGGCCATGCTCAGGCGACCGAGGAGAAGCAGGGTGGAGTTCGTGGTGGTGCTGGTGGTATCGGCCTGGGTGGCGTGTGGTGGTGTTGATGGTAGGGGTGAGCAGCAGGGGGCTCGGGGAGGAGTTCAGTCGAGGGAGGAGCAGAGCGATCGTGCTGGTGGTGGTGGCGATGGTGTACGGCTCAGGGAGTCGGCAGGTGGGGTGCTCCGGGTTCGGGCGAGGGAAGGAGGTCGAGGCTGGAATGAGGTGGAGATGGCGAGGGAGAAGACGGTGCAGGCAATCGACGGGAGGAGTCGGGGTGGTGATAAGCACTGTGCTTAGGAAGAAGGAAGTCGGCGGTGATGTCTCTGCCTGGGTCGATGTCAGGGTGATGGCCAGGTCGGAGAAGATGACGAGGGGGCGCTGGTGATGGCTGTCGACGTGCAGCGGGGAGGCGGTTCGTAGGTGCTACTCCGGCGAGGACCAAGGTGGGGATGGCGGTTGCTGGTGATGTTCAGGCGGAGGAGAGGAGGAGGACAGAGGTAGGGACGAGTCCGGCGAGTCGTGGTGAGCGGGGATGGCCGCGGCGGAGCTCCGGCGAGGTCAGGCAGGGAAGGGGGAAGGGGATGTCGGCTGAGTGCTTGGGTTAGTTATTAGGTTTGTGGAAAAAAAAGGAAAAAGTTATTTTTGTATGTATAGATTTTTAGGTTTGGGGTTGACCTAGTATGTGGGCTTAGTCAACATCTCTTGGGGTTGGGCCTTGCCCTCACATGGGATATTTGGGAGGGCTATATTTGATATTGTGTAAAATACAAGGAGAGGGTTAATGAGGGGGGCGATGTTGTGCGTTTGCACATTCCAAAAATTATAAAAAAAAATTATGTGAAGGAAAAAATGGATTTCTTCATGTATTGTCCAATGGTGTGGACACATTAATGTATTTTTGCATAAAAATGCCCAACAATTAGGAAATTTGCACAAAGATAGAAATTGGGTTAAATTTAATTAAAATTAATGTGCAAGGTATTTTAGAATTAATTAGAAGTACATGGAGATAAAATTAGGTGGGACAAAAGTGTCATGGACATAGAGGGCTCAGAGTAAAATTTTATCATAAATTTGGGTTGCACAAAACGGTCAAGATTGCGTCTCCAATTTTCATTAGAACACACAAGGGTACAAAGTCATATTTTATTTAGAATTAAATAATAACATCTGCGACGAATGTTGTACGACTAAAATGAAGCACAAGGAAACATATTTATGAGTTACGCAAAGGTCAGATTAGAAGGCGGGCATGTCTAGGACAAAGATGTGAAATTTGTAGGAAGGCAATGGCTAGTGTAGTGCTCCAATTATTGAAGCAACGGTAAGGTACGCTAAGTGATTTAATTATTGTAAAATTAATTAAAATGTCGTGTCCTATTTCCAATTGGATACAAACTAGCCCTAGTTTCTCTATCTATGCCAAGTAGGCCTAATTGTAGGTGAGGGGGTTTACATAATCATATTCCTGATTCTGTACCACCGACACAAATGTCACCTCCTAAAGTTAGAAGTGTGACTACGGCTACAAATGTTGACAATAGGAAAAAATCATTTTTATGGAATTATTTTACAAAAACATTTGTCACTTATAGTAAGGGCGCACCGATTTTAGATCCAAAAGATCATAAACCAATACCTAAGGCTGCGGAATGTAAGAAATGTAAGTGGGTTTACAAATAAAAAAATTATGGCACGGGCACTTTAAAAAGACACTTCGAAAGTTGATATGGCAAAGACACAGTTCTTGCTAGACAAACACAGCTAAGTACCGGTGGTCAAGGTTCTTCTATAGGTAACTTTACTTATTATGATGCTCGTAACAAGACTGAGTTAGCAAAATATATTATTTGTGATGAACAACCCTTTATATTTGGTGAGAGTAATTTCTATTATAATTACGCAAGTAATACCCTTAATCTTTGTTTTACTAAAGTTTCTAGATCTATTGCTAGAGCAGAGGCTCTGAAAATTTTTTAAAAAGATAAGTGTCATACCCCGATCCCAAAATACTAGATAAATACCAGGACTGACATGGCCAACCACACCTTCAAGAATACCGAAGTAAGCCGCAATGTACTAAGGTTGTCAAGAAGACAAATGGGTAGACTCTAGCAAGCTACGACGTCAGTCCTAAGGCCGACAAATCATAGTATCTCAACCATCAACAAAAATTTCAAGAGTATATCATACATGAATGTAAAGAGGCGTCCCAAAATATATACCACATATGATCATAAAGATAGTGAAATACAAAATGCTGCACTAGTAGAGTATAATTATACATGATCAAATATACCAACTATGGTCTAATATATATATCAAGTTGATTTTAGTCCCAAAAATATAAGGAGCTAACTTTGTCTCTTGCTAAAATACCATAAAATAAAATAACACTACGAATGGTGGAGGAAGAAAATCCACTCGTGAGCTTTGGCCGTAGTCCTACGAGTGCGAGCCATCTTACTGGAAGTGCAGTATATCATGTTTCTCCTCGGGGTAATATGGTCATACAAAATCAGTGGGGTCAGAACCCCAAGCAACAAGTACCAGAAAGAAGCTCAAGGTGATAGACCAACCACATCACAACATTCAGCAGAAAAGAGACATAAAATAAATGCGGATCGAGACTTGTACGGTACCAATGTACTTGTCTCAAAAATATACTGGAAGAACTGATAACAAGTGCTATAAAGGAAAGTAAGGCGACGAGCGGCAAGAGGACATAGGAACTACTCTGCATCGGGACCACAACCCTTAAACCAAACAAGGACCGAAGTTGTAGTCCTTCATCCGAGCAGAACTTTGCACTCTAACCACGCGCCGAGAGAAATAAAACTAGAAGAGCGAGCTATAAACGAAAGTAACAACATTCAGTGCACGGCCAAACAGCTATACGGCTTGCTACAATTAACTAGCTAGGGTTGTCACGTGCCTTAATTACTAAATGCATATTTTAAGAATATTGCTACCACCGGCACTGCAGCGAACCCGGATGACCAAGGATACTTTTGTCGAGTAAACTTAAATGCACATTCAATATCACTACAATATAACTTGTTACTTTATCATAAAAAAAATTAAACTTGTAAGCATAAACTTAAACTTGTGATCATAAACTTGCTTTATAAACATAAACTTGTCTTGTAACATAAACTTGTATATAAAATTCTCTTGTAAGTGCTGCAGCACGCGTAAACTTGGTCAGCCAATGGAGCCCTTGCCTAGCAGGGTTGTTCCATGTTGCATGGGACCCTTCGAGATTGGGGTAGCCGGTAGCACAATATTCTTCCCTCCCAATGATCTAGGTAATTATCTTGTTTAATCATTATTAAATAATTTAAGTTCTCGAGTCGTAGACACTTGAGAACTTTCCTATAATGGCAAGTCACGGGTACAAGTTTTTCACGAGTTATCGTATTCGCGACACGCGATACATTGGGCAATACTCACACTCGATTATCCGATGCCAAATACAATAGATTTATCATAAACAACAATTTTTACGGTGCCTTGTGGGTCAGAACATGTGTTAAATCGTAAGAGTACAACATCCAACTATATAATACACAAGGTTGACGCACAAACTAACAGAAACAAAGTTGGCACACAAACTCAAAAATTACAAAACTGGTGCATAAATCAATAACATAAGATCAAATCCATAACATGGCTAAGAATAGGCTACAATGGCTCATGTGCGAATTTTTGGCTAAAAATAGATTCCGATGCACTTTTGGCTAAATATGTGATATGGCGCACTTTTGGCTAAAAAAGTGATCTGGCGCACTTTTGGCTGAAAATAGGTCTGGTGCACTTTTGGCTGAAAAGTGGATCTGGCGCACTTTTGGCTAAAAATGGATCTGACGCACTTTTGGCTGAAAAGTACTGTTCTTCTTTCCCAACAGACGAGAAAAATCTAAAAACTTGTTTTGGCCAAAAACTTCATTTTAACTTCAAATTCATTGATTCAAAAGCCAAATTGCTTAAAATAAAAAATTTAAATCACATAGAACAACTAGTTTTCGGAAACAACAAGTTTTAATATATCAAAAACATGAAAAACTCATAGAATCCATAAAACTCTAAACTTTAAATTCAGATATACTCAAATATACTCATCAAAATTCAAAACTCCAAGAACTAAATAAGATTAGCAACTCAATGAGAACATTTTTCATCAAATGTATTTTTAAAATAATATATATATATATATATATATATATATATATATATATATATATATATATATATATATATATATATATATATATATCCGAAAATCAAGGCTTCGCCATTGAGCAAGTTGTACTTGCATTGGGTGGCTCCTAGCCTCTACCTCTCATAGTTCAAGTCACAGCAACTTCTTCCTAGGGCTAGGATTGGCTAGAGGGAGCTTGAAGGAGAGGAGAAAGAAGGAAGCAAGCAGAGTGAAATGAGAAAAATGAGTGAGGAGAGAGAAAATACTCATATATACACTAAGAGGAGAGAAAGATGGTTTAGTCATGGGTTCAATAAAATGAACCGAACCAAGTGTCCATTCTACATGTGGGTCCTAAATCGGGTCTACAACAATGCCAATGGGTATTCTACTGGTCTCGGGTAGCCTCTCTCAACAACAAGAATACATTATCAGGAAAAAATTAAATTCTAGAAATTCAATAAATACCAAATCTGGGATCGGGTGTGACAATAAGTCAGCTTTAAAAGGAAGTTTTATGCATGTTAGTAAATTAGCTCTAACTTCTGATATATGGACTACTAAACAAAATTATGCTTATATTTGTATCACGGCACATTATATAGATCCAAGATGGATGTTGCAAAAATATATCATTTGTCTAAGGCATTTAGAATTTTCACATACCGACGATGTAATCGGTGGCGCTATAATACAATTTCTGCATGAATATAATATTCACAATAAAATATTTTTAATTTTTTTTGATAATGCTAGTAATAACATTTTTTCTATTAATGTTTTAAAAACACAATTTACGCCTACGTTAGAAGGTAGACTTTTTCATGTTGGATGTGCTTGTCATATTATTAATTTGATTGTACAAGAATGTCTTGAATTCTTTCAACTAAATTTAGAAAATGTTAGATTATGTTTACAGAGTTTGAACACTTCTGCAAGTAGACAACAAGCTTTTAAAATTTTATGTACACAATATGATGTTACTTTTAGGCGATTTGTTAAGGATGCACCACATAGATGAAATTCTACTTATTTAATGTTGAAATCTTTCATGAAGCTTAAAGATGTTATTACACATTATTGTAATGCTAATCTTAGTTTTGATTATCAAGTAACTGAGAATGATTGGTTAATTGCTATTTCTATTTTTGAATTTTTTAATTATTTTACAATGTTACAACCATTCTATTTGGAATTTATTATCCAACTTCTCCTTTAGCTTTAACAGAAATTCTTAACATGTCTCATTTATTTTTTAGATATAGAAATGTCCCTGGTTTTGATTATGTGGTTTTCAAAATGGAAGCCAAATTTAAAAAATATTGGGTTAATATACCTCTTATATATTGTTTGGCTTCGATTTTTGATCCCAAGATTAAATTAGATGGTGTATTTATTTTATTAGACGAATTTTAAGATAATATGAGAGTTGACGTAGGTAGCTTGAAAGTAGAAATTAAGGATGTTTTAGATAGTTTAATTGATTTATATGAAGAAAGAGTTGTTCTCATCCGACCCGATATAATTTTGTTCAAGGTAGTAGCTCTGGTTTTATGTCTAAACTAACATATGCTAAAAGTGTACTGCAAAGGAAGAAACAAAAAATTCTTCCCAAGCCACTCAAGAATTGTCCTTATATCTAAATTCTTATGAAGAAGATGAAGATGACTCTTCATCTTATTAATCAATTTTAGAATGGTGGAAGAGACAGAAAAAACTTATCATGTACTTTCTTCTATAGCATGTGATATTCTAATGGTCCTGGTGTCCACGGTAGCATCGAAATCTTGTTTTAGTGCAGGTTCAAGGATGATAAGTAAGAAGAGAAGTCGGTTGCTGCCAGATATTTTGAAAACTTGTGTCTGCGTTCATGATTGGACCCGTGTTGAAAAAAGAACTCAAGACTTAAGAGATAAAAGTGTCGATATCTCAGAGCTAGGGTTTCAATCTCTTACTATGGATGACGCTACTAAAGGAGGAGCTGAGCAATAAACTTCAATGAAAGACGGACGACGGAAAAAATTTTAAAGACTTGTACATTTTTTACAAGCTTTATGCAAATAAAACATCATTTACAAGTTTCTATTTTTTTTTTTTACTTAATGTTATAATACATTTATAATTTTATTGTCATTAATAAAAGAAATTCAGTTTTTTCTTACTTAATGTTCTTAAGTTGTTTACATTTAATTTATTTATTTCTGTATAAATAACTTCTTTAAATTTCAAGTTATAAATTTATATTTAAATTCAAAAAAAAAAATTATACATTTTTTTATAAGTTATTCAAAAAAAATTAAAAAAAATTCCAACTTCTATATATTTAGATTTTAACTTATACTTAAAGTTATATAGATATTGATATAAAGAAATAAATTAAAATTTTCCTACTTAATGTTTATATAAATTTTTACATAAATGATAAAAAAAAAAATCTAACAAATAACTTATAAATTTTAAATTATACAAAATTAACTTAGTAAAAAAAACCTATAAATTTTAACTTGAATTTATTAACATATAAGTTATATCATATAGATTATATATAAAATATATATAAATAAACGTAAAAAAAAAAATTAAAAAATGGGCATGTCCATCCGATCGGTCCGATCCGTTCTTTCCACCGGATTGAATCCGGACCGACCCGAATTTGGTCAAATCAGACCGCTATTGAATGGTGGAACATACAGGAATAACACAATAATTACCTAGTAAAGTTGAAGAATCGTAACTGCAATTCTCATAATCTCATGCACTATTCTCACAAGTTGGGGAATTTGTCAAAATATAGCCTATGTATTTTGACATGAACTTCAAAATGGTCTTCTCTTCTTTCTTTTTCTTTTTTTTATTTTTATTTTTATTTTTTGGGAGAGTAAATTAACACCAAGGAATTTACCTACCATATCATTGATGGGTCAAAATCCTTGAAGGACACTACTACATACCATCATTAGGGTGGACTGTACCCTTGGAAGAACCTTCATAAATAGAGGAGAGGGGGAACCCATCCCACCCCCCCCCCCCCCCCCCCCCCCCCCCCCCCCCCCCCTTGACATGACTTGTCCCTTTTAATAGTGGATCAATACTCATAGGTGACCCCTTATAGTGGCGCTTTAGTCCTTGACAGGCCTTGTCTTTACCCTTCTCTCTTTTTATCACATCTCATGAAGAACCACCTTCCAAATAATTCATCAATTTGTATGGGGCATGAAAACTCTAGAGACGTGAAGAAGTGAGAGGTTGTACTTTAGCAAAAGAGAGCGGATTTGGTCATATTCTAAATAGCATTCTTGTCAAGATGTCCAATCCAGTTCCTCTCCAATTTGCCACTGTTCGTAGCAGTCCTAAGTTATTCAGTGTTCACTTTTGGCAAATCACTGCCATATAATATATGGATGGTTTTGGCCTCTGATCTCGGTATTGCTATTATGGTCTTATTGGTTCGGTAGATTGATCAGTCAGAAGTGAGAAATTTTAAAATCGATATTATATATGCATTATATATACATATTATGTGTAGACATGCGTTTCTACTTTTTTTTTTTTTTCCATCCCTTGATTTTGTATCATGTTATAGTTTAAGCTATGACATATCTAATTGAAAAATTTAGACCCTAGATTTTATTTTATTTTTATTTTACTTCCAACATGAATAAATGTGAAACAACCAACCCATGTTAAAAATAAGGATATAATAGAAAAAATAAAACCACAAATAAAAATTCAAGTTCCAAAATTTTCAATTAGACATGTTAGGACTTAAACTCTAAACTAGTATAAAATTCATGGTCTAAAGGTTAATTAGTCCTTTTTCATTTGGATGTTTTGAAAAAGTGAAAATTGGAAGTAAAATTTTTTAAAGTTTGATGTTTGGATATTTGTTGAGCTGATTTTAAAAGTGTAAAATTTGGTAATTTCTATGTTAAAAAATTTGTGCTCAGTATAATAAAATTTGACAAAATTATGTAGGAATACCAAAGTTTGAAAAATACAAAGAAAGAGACAGAACATTATTATTGACGGTATGAATGCATGCACTCATACCGCTATTAGCAATAGTAGTATTGTTGCGAGATCATCAGTAATAATGACGACTTGGTTGCTCGTATGTGTGCATGCACTCATATAACCAATAGTAATGACAGTCTCGCAGCCATACCATCATTACTAATCAATAGTAATAATGTTTTGTATCTTTTCTTGCATTTTGTAAACTTTGGTATCCCTATATAATTTTGCAAAACTTCGTTATACTTGTTATAAATTTATGTTCTATGTTTTGTTTGTAAAAAAGTAATAGTAAAGAAATGATACAGTTTTGCCCCCACCCACCCCCCCCAACCCCCCCAACCTAAACACATTTGTTTTTTTTTTATAATTCTTGTTAATTTATAATTGTCACACAATTATTAAGATAATATTTTATTAAATAAATTAGCAAATATCATAATTAATTAAAATTAGAAATTACTAAAATATGAGCACATATATATTATGGTTATATATATATATATATATATATATATATATATATATATATATATATATGAACTCAAAAAAATCAAAAAAATCTACAAACAAGAATATCAATTGTTATATAAAAAATTAAGAAGTTATAAAGAAGATGTATTATGAACAAACAAAAGTATTCCTTGAAAAGAAGCACGTGTCTGTTATTTTGGTAGCAAACCAACTGACTCAATCCTTCACCAAGTCAGGTAAAATAATTTTTTACATATGAATAGAAAATAGTAAAAAAAAAAAAATATATATTCTTTACGAGTCGTTAATAAATGTAAAGATTCAATTATCAGGATTCAATGATCAAGGTGAGTCCTCAAATTCATTTGTGTGACTTTGAGACATTAAAAAAATCTTCTACTTTCCTCGACATGTATCATTATATATATCTTAGCAAATAATCAAAATTTTTGCTTCACACAATATAAACTCTTGTATATACATAGGGATGGCAATAGAAAGTGTATGAGTCGGGGACCATATCCTATATTCCCATTTTCTAGTAGTACTCAAATCTTTGTCTATGTCTCCTTTTTCGTCTCTGAACAGTTTCAATTTTTTTACCCACATCCTCGTCCCAGTAACAATGCACTCATCGTTCCTGCCCATGTCTTATTAACACTTTCGGACCGAATTTTTTGTCCCCGTGTCCCGCCCCTTTAAGATTTTTTTTGTACAATATAATCTCAAAAAATTTATTTTCCTTCAAAAAAAAAAATATACAAGACAGGTTAATAAAACCTGATTTTCATAAAAAAAAAATTACTACTACGTAGAGAAAATGATACAATACAACAAAAAGAGAGAATATTAATCTAACAAAAACTTGCAAGTACTAAAAGAGATATTAATGTCAAATTAATACCAATGGGTTGCACATATGAGTATAAATAATCGGGGTCGGAGAATTACTGAGGCAGAGAGTACTATACCCATATCTAATTCTGAATCCAACCTGAGATTTTTTTTTTTTAATCATCATCTATGCCCCGTTTAAATCCCCAAACTCGTCCTTGTCGTAGAAAAAAAAATTGAATCTCTGCCAAGTTCCTGGAAAATTGCCATACCTATATAATATACGTACCCCCCCCCCCAACCCCAAGAAAGGATAAGCTAATTGTAGTGTCAGGACAACGCACTATGTAATGGGCATGTGGCTAGTTCGACTCAGTCGAAACCCTCGGCATTGAATCGATTCAAACGAATAAAATGAGAATCATTCCAACTAATGGATTGACTTATGTTGGAATAAGTCCTAGATGTAGTGGACTGTGTCTCGGCGAATGAACTCTATATAAGAGTTCCTTCATGGGGCCTTTTCAATATAGTTTTCCTTGAACGTTTGTTGTCTGATTTTGATGAATGAGTTTTCACGTTTATGTTTGCATTCATTTTTGAGAAATTTGAGAGAAATGATAGAAGAATAATTTTAATACGATGTTGGTGCCATTGCAAGAATGTGTGTAACCGGCATTTGATCGTTTAGAAATGGGTCTCCTTCTCTCGGCATATTCTTTAATCTCTGGGTGGTTCAGACCCTTCTTTTTTACTCCTTCACATAAACGAATTCTTACTGCCTCAAAACGTTCCTATCGATGATGTCTGGTTTAATGTAACTAGATATTTATAGCCACAATGCATGCAGTACCACTAAGAATAGAATATGGGATAATTGTAACTGTCACATATAACACAAGTTTCGTATGCGAAGCGAGCAGTTGTGGTTCGAAACTACGGAACTATTGGAAGGGGTGTGATACCCAAAAGCATTGGTTGTGACATGGTCTCTCGGAAACATTGGGACCTAAGGGTTACCAAATGGAACATACAGCTTTAAGAAAAATGAACTATTGCATGAGTATATAGATAATACTGCTTAATTTTGTCCCGTGCCGTGCATATATTTTTATAGATAAACTGTTCACGCATTTACATGGTCATAGACAACTTTTGCACAAGGTTTGGATTTTCTCGAAACGGTATCCGGGACACTGGAACCGAATCGACCTAGGAAAAAATTATGTGGAACGTGTTTCTGCACGAGGCATTATGAACCTCCAGTTGGGCTTGCAACCCGGACTAATATGACGCGTTGTAATGCCATGTAATAGTCCTTCATGGTATCGATATCACTAATGACCGCATATAGATATATCACATGCTAACATATTGTCTTGTTAGTCTTTTTATTATTTCAATTAATGCAGCTGAGACTCAATGTATTAAATATCAATATAATTTCTAATGCAAGTTATTAATGAAAAGCTGGTTTCTTCCTATACTTTGTGTTCAACTTTCTGCTGCAAATGTGATTTTAATTTGTGTTCAAAAGAATTACCAAAATGCACGTTCTTGTCTAGTACAAGTACACCTTAGATTGGTACGACATCACATCCGGTTGTGACTTAGCAACTCTGCGGAGTCATGACGTGACACTAATACATCTAGATATGTCTTATTTTGCTTCCAGTAACCTCCTTCATCTTCCTTTCCCAAATACCCACACACACACGCTTCCCCCCCCACGTCCCCTCTCCTCCCTCCCCCTCCCACTCCGCAGCCACCTCCCGACCATCTCCGGCTCTGGCGTCAATGCCGGCCTGTTCGAACCGGTAGTCGAGTTGTTGGTATTTTTGCCTTTGGACTAGTAAAGATAGTCCCACATTGGCTACACCACCAAGTGGGTATCTCAATATAATACTTTGTATGAATTGAGGTGTGCACATGGGGTATGATGGGACACATGGGTGCCATATGGGAATGTTTTCTAGGAGAAAAAATGATTAACTCCTCATGAAACTATTTATGCTTTTTGTCATGCTCTTGGAATTATTTCCAAATGAGCTAAGCCCCAAAGAAGCTTAGCGACTCGGACTCGGGCCCAAGGGCGTAAAGTGGCACTTTATTGGCGTACTTTGCACTTAGCACAGCGCTTGTGCGTTGTTGTTGCGATCGTGTGCAAGTTTTATTCTCGGGTTGCATGTGCGTGTTGCATGAGCGGGCGCTAGACGGACGTTGAACGGGTGCTAAACGAGCGTTGAGCGGGCTATGCATTGGGCTGCGATTGTGGGATATCATTTTTTTATATTGGCTTTTTAGTCCCACATCGAAAAGAAGAGGAGGGTGGACTTTCATCATTCCCTATATAAAGAGCCCTCTAGCCTCTTTTTTAGACAGACCAAAAAGTTAAGAAAGATGAGTCCAAAGAATTCTGTTCGAGTCACACAAAGAGGTGACTACGAGCGCTCCAAAAGTTCTTTTATGAACTTGCTGGCTCCTAGAAACAGATCGTCGATAGAGGACGAATCTTGCTTTGAACAACGGTGGTCTTCACCGTCCCAGCAAAAATAATTTTTTATTCTGTCTTTTTCTCCTTTTTCTTCTTGGTTCGTTCTATCTGATTGCAATTGCTTTTGTAAAGAAGAACGAAGGTAATTTTTATTTTATTGTAACTCTGTTCTGTCCGTATGCAACTGCGATTGCAAGGAAGAACGAGAAGTTTGGTTAATTATGATTCTTTTATAATCTTGAGAGCATGTTATAATCAGAATCCTTTTATAGTTATTCGTGAAAATCGAGAATAGTCAGAGTAAAAACTTTGTATGAACCTCTGATCTCGATCACGCGTTCTTCCATCTTTGGTTAAGACTCAGGACTAACAATCTCAAAGCATGATCCGAATAAAGATGGGCAATATCCATTCAAATCTTCTGGACACAAGTTTTCACAAACTTGAGAAGATTGATGAAATTCACTTCGAACATTTGGATGAGGGAAGGATTCATTTGTCAAATGTTGAAAGTGAGTTGTTGGTACCTACCATTTCCGAGGATGGATGAGATAGCAACTGAAGAATGCGCATTCCAGTTGGAAGAAAGATTACAAGATGACCAAAGATTGCAAAGTATGCGTACAAGGGTCAGACCTTTTCGCATGACAGGAATTGGCGCTTTGCAAGACTTGGCTCATGGCAGCGCATTAGAAGTATTGGCATCTTGGCGCATGGCAGAGCTGGGCATATAGTGTCTCAATGCGCATGATGCTCTCTGTACATGCAGGATGCGTATGAAGGCTTATGCGCAGGGATTGGCGCATGGTGGCTTATGCGCATAGATTGACGCATGCTGGCTTATGCTCATGGATTAGCACATGGTGGCTTATGTACATGGATTGGCGCATGGTGGCCTATGCACATGAAGATCACTGCACTATACAGGACTTGACGCATGGCTGAAATTGGAACTTGGAAGTATAACCAATCTGAATCAATATAGCAAGGTATAACTAAACTTGGTTCATTTGATTACTTAACTTGGTTGCTATTATTGTACAGGTTAATCCTATGACGTGGTTGCTGACCACTGGATGGAAACTGGTGCATCTAGCCACTTGTGCTTTAGGAAGAGTTATTGATCAAGGTCGAACCTTTTAGTGGTGAAGGTCTTGATGGCAAGCAAGGATCAAGCAGAGGATCTGGGGATTGGGACAATGGTTCTAAACTTCGAGAAGTTACAGTCAAAGGAGTGCGTGTAGCAACGTACTAGTGATTACCAAGGACCTGGTCTCAGGAAGTCTGTTTCAAACTTGTGGGTGAACATCCATGTTTGCCAGATGGTGATATCTTGGCAGGAAACATACTTTGAAACAAGGCTTTCAGTTTCAAATAGATGTTCGAGATTCTGCTTGTGACTGAAGTCTCATTGTAAGAGTTGTGTGACCCCAGACTAGGATATATACTTCGTACTGCCAGATGTCTAGTCTAGGATTTATCTCCAAATATGGGATTAAGGAGGTGGAGCACCACACATAGGCAGATAGCCTAATGCTGTAGAATAAAGAGTGTAGGCAGCACTACAAAGAGGTCGGTGTCCTCATGTTACAGTAGTGTGAAACCACAGAGATAAAAGATGTAAATCCTTGGCTACGCGATCCATGTCACAGACGTAACACCGCAAGGAAGCGCAAGGCTTCATGCTGGATAGTTTGACACTAAAAAGAGGCTGGGACCTCATGCTACAATGGCATGATACCTCGATGAGGTTTAGCCTCGGCTCTGGGCCATATCATAGCGGAGTAGCACCGCAAGGAAGCTCGAGGCTTTATGCCAATGACTCTTTAAAATAACTCACCTAGAGTGTATGAAAAAAGATATAGACTGTCTCTTGAGAAAAAACTTGTAGACGTCCAAAATACATACACCAAAATCAGGCGTTCACATGGCCTTTAATGTGCAACCGGAAGCATAGCTGATGTTATTATGTGAGTGGAAAGAATTACAGCTATGGTGCAGAATTCAAGGTTTAGTCCATTCTTATATCATACTGTTGTTCGACCCATGCGGAAAGATTCAAGTCGAAGCGACATCTATCCTAATGCATGAGGGACAGTCACTGTGGGGAATGCTTGTCACGCCCTGATCTCCCGCGGGCTAATCGGTCGTCCCCGCTAGGCAAGAATCATCGAGCCAGCGCTCCCGTGGGACGATCGCTTGACCCATCTGGGTGTGATGCCGCACGAGCGTGAGCCGCGCCCGTGCAAGGCCATGGTTTTGACTGGCGGTAAGAGGTGTAAGCCACAGAGTTGCACAGATTATCCGAGTGCAGCAGAATAATAAACACATAGGCGATTGATAAAAAGTTCACTGAGTCGTCAATAGCGGAAGCATTGAATAACACCAGTATAGAAGTAAAGCAAACTCTTTATTGATATTGAACAAGTGTTACAAGCGGCGCTAGGACGAGATTACAAGTCGCTCAAGCCTCTCTCTCTCCAAGTGGCTACATTTATGGAATAATGTATAGGCGATGTTCCAATATTATATCTTGTATATGTGCTTCAGTTCCGGACGCAACGCTCCAAGGCTCCAGAGTGAACTCCATGCCTTAGCACGCACAAAGGAGGCATCCGCACCGAACGAGGTTCTCCTGCACACTGCAAGCAATCTGGTGGGTTATCAGTACATGAATGCACTGGTAGGGAGGCTACTCGCCCGCTTGACAAATCCAAACACGTTCAATAGGTTCCGTGCACCAACTATTTAGTTGTCTTTTTAGTTTTTCCTTAGGATCGGTTTCATGGCAATGTTGAATAGACTATCTCGTGTGGCAGTTCACCGTACGATATAAGAGAAAATACGATGAGACTTACCAACTTACCATTTGTCCTTTCCTTTCCAAGGCAAACCAAGTTAATTCAAGCACGGACATATATAAAATGCAATCTAGTTTTAATAGCATATGCAAACACAAGTGTTGTGAGCAAGATTACATTTCGGGTGCACGAGCATACAGATTATCCAGAAGTGTTGCAGAGGATGCTCAAGTGTTCAATTATGTACAAGTATCTTATATCCATGATCGTTCAAGTGGTTCCGATTCACTAGATACGATGCAATAACTCGCACGCGGATAGCCGCTAAGCGAGGATGACTTATCTATATGAATAATTGGTCACTGTCACGGTGCCATAGTTGGACGGTGTAGTCTCATGTCGGAATGGTGTGCAAGCAAGAACAAGGGGCATTGCACACACATTTTGCTCGACGCCAAACGACTACTGATAGTTTCGTCTAGACCGGATCGGCACCAGTGCCCGGCGACCGTCCGCGGAATGGGACGATGTAATCCCCCCTGTAAAATAAGTTGTCCTGTGACATGCAGGTCTTGGTCTTCCAAATCTATAACTTTATATGATAATCCATAATTCTTATTCTGAACCGAGCATTTGCTCCACGAGCTGGGATTCTTGACTTGCTTGATAGGATTCTCGTTCAGAGGTAAACTTGATATGATTATCATTCAGATGCTAACTTGACATAATCCTCGATCAGAGATCCACTTGCCTTGATGCATTTCCCTAGTTTGGGGACTGCCTTGGTGACCTAACGGCCCCGGATACTTTCAGGTTCATATTTTATACGGACGATTATTAGATAGTCTTCCGAGGAGAACTTAATGAATGCATAACATGTACAGTGTTACACGATTGAGGCATAGTTTATGCGACAAGCATTGAAATGAGGCAACAAAATAAGTTAACATACAAGCAGGCAAGCATTTCGTTCATAAGAAGAACTTAAGCATTCATCTTGGCTCGGGCCCGAAGGTAAGCCGAGGAGTGAAACCGTAAAGGGACCTATCGAGCGACATGATCTAGGGTCATGCTAGGGTCATGCAGCGTAGCAAGTGAAGTAGTACACTACGAAGAGTATAATGTTCTACTCGAGGCATAGTGGGGTCTAGTTGCACAAGGCAAAGGTATCATGCGAGGGTCTGTATATAAGCAAAGTTTTATTTTCATGTTCTAGCACAAGCAATACAAGTTAGGATTATTCCCTTACCTAGGTGCATTGTATTCTTATTAGCATGCAGGGGGCGATTCACCTAGCGACTAGCATGAAATGTTCCATATTTTAAGTGTGCTGGCTAAGCAAAGACAAGTTCATCGTATCCACCCACCTTAGCGATGATTCGCCTCGGTCGAGCGATACTCCAAGCGAGCCTCTGAAAGCCTAAGTCAAAACTCCTGAAGGGCCAAGTCTGGACATCCTTTGCCTCAAATGAGTCTTCTCGCTGAAGCAAAGCAGGTCAGGACGTTGCACGTTTGCCGTTTGAATCGGCAGTCTGCTTGAGCGGAATGTGTCGTTACATTATACACCACTCAAAAAAGTCTTGTCCTCGAGACTTCATGATCGCAGGCCATTCTACCTCACTATTGAATCTATCCCAAGCGTAGCAATCGGTACCACTAGATCCAATTTTGAACACAATCTCTTACTCGTTCCTTACGCCGTGTCGCGTGTATGCTGAGTCAGTCTCATTTGCGCCTTAGCGCGAGACATGTATTGCTTAACGCAGGGTACGTTTCAATCCATCGTGAATAACGATTTAGGACTGAGGCAAGCTTATACAAGTTGTTATACTTGTTTATTTGGATATTCACTTGCACTAGCATCGAGATCAGCATATCGCGAGTCTGGATCGTGCACATATTCAAAGCGTCCTTCAAACATATGCATGTCAACCAACTTAGCGATAGCAAAGTCTTAGCACTCAAATTTCACATATCATTGAGTCTTGGATCGTGCACACGTTCAAGACGTCCCTCAAACATATGCACTCAACCAAACTTAGAGATAGTAAAATCGAACAAGCTACTTGCAAAAAAAAAATCTCAAGGGTTCTCGTTTATAAATCACAAGGATAGTTCCGATAGGGAGAATAAAAATTTCTAAGTTATTTTCCATTCCAACTCAATCTCAAGTATTTGCACTACCGTTAAGCACGATCTATTCGGTTTACCGACTAGCGTCCATTCGTTCGGGTCAAACATAGCACACGTTATCGTTCCCAGTCCAACTCTAAGTCTTGTTGCCCCAGTTCTGTAGCTTGTTCAAGCAATATGCTAAAGTCGGTTACACGGTTCACTCATTCGGCACAGGGTCGTCTGCCTAATTGCTAGGTCAGCTCACAAGGTCATAGGTACAAGTTCAAGCACACGATTTATCATAAAAATTTGTTGCACGATGTTCGCCCCAATTCCTAGCGTCAAACCATTGTTTATTTGTACGGGGTATTCTACCCTAGCTTGTTTCACTCAGATTTCTAAACATCGAGTACAGATTTTTTTCTACTCTAAATTACACGTTCGTTTGTACAAGGATTGAGTCTGTTCGGTAAAATTTACAATATCCAAGATGCAGGACAAGCCTAGTGATTTGCATAGTATATCTCATCAAGCATGTTTTGATAGAATCCCTATCCATTCCAAGTCTAGATCACCAAGCCAAGATTCAATTCTAAACTTTATATTATAATCCAAGTCGTCCAACCTGATTCATGTATCCGTTCACAAAACCATCAAGCGTGATTGTTCCAGGTTCTAGGCTAACTTATCCTCGAAATATTTTTGATTCACTTGCATTTCCAAATCCATCTTATTGTGTCGAACCAAAAGTCAAGACGGTCATTCAGTTGTCATGCTTCGATCTCCCGCAAGTTCGATCACCCTCGTTGGACGTGAGATCACCACGTCAACGCTCCCGCTGGATAATCGTCCTAATCCGGACGTGACGCATGTACGGGCATAGAGTTACGCTCGCACAAGGCAAGAACGTTTGAATGTTATAGTTTTCTTCAGCACGATCGAGACACCTTATATTTTACTTTTTCTCTATCCAAGTTATATATATATATATTATCCATCGAGTCAAGTCCATTCATGCGGTGATTATAATTGTCTAGCAAAATTGTCCAACTTCAATGTTACCGTTCGGTAATTTCATTGTCTTACTTCTAACATTCCTTAAACAACTAGGTTTCAAGTATTCAAACCCAATTATATCCAAATTTTGATACGTTCCATTCATCGAGTTCGTTTGGAATAATAACCGAACATGTTTTCGTGAGTTCGATCATCCCCGCCGTATGTAAAATCACCACGCCGACGCTCCCGCAGGATAATCGTTCTCGTTGGGACTGATTTCGAATGTTATCATTTTGAACTATATTTCAAGATCGTTCTTTCAAATTCCAAGTCAATTCCGTTATCGCTTATCTCTTTCCTCGAACCATAATATTCATTTCGGGCTAACTTTCTATTCAAGCGATATTGTATTCAAGTTTAATCTGTTTATTTTAATCCGAAATCGCTCGCACGATCCTCAGGTTTCTAACAAGTTTCCTTAACCGAGATATTGATCTCTAATTCCACAATCCCAATTGATATAAGTCTTATCATTTATTCAAGATAATCTCAAATCGTTCAATCCGATTATCGCACGAGACTTATATATCCGTTTGAACATTTATAAATGATCTATACACCACTCGGAATTGAGTCACCCAATCAAATCCTCAATCGATTTGTATCTTCCAACACAAAATATCGTTCGAGCTATTTTCCAAAATCCAAGCATGATTCTCTATGTTCGCCTAAGCAATAATCTTAATAATATTTCTATCGGTTGCCATTCTAAGTCTGACTTGTCTTATTCCTGAACGATATCCCATCTAGTTTGCAACTTAGCTTGCACCAAAGGGTCTTGGCGCACGATACTCAACACAACTTAGCCGAAGGGCTGTGTGCATTGCTAACCGTTCGGGACATTATTTGATTCCGTACACTAACTAGTTGGGCAAACATGTATAGTTATTCGGGTTCGCACATAAGTCGTGATTCTAGCACGAGTCTAATCCCAAAGGGTCTAGCACAGGTTGGCACAAAGGCCTTAGCATCATAATCCATACAAGCAATTACATCATTCACATACACTTTTGAAAGTATTTAGACTTATTGTTTGGAACATTCTGTTGGGACATTGAGAGAGAGAGTGCACATAACCCACGAACGAGCTTTCGAAACTGAGAAAATCGAAACGAAGACCAAAGGCGCAAAGCCATGCTCTAATACCAATCTGTCATACCCCGATCTCCCGCAGGCTAATTGGCCATCCCCGCTAGGCGGGAATCACCGTGCCAGCGCTCCCGCAGGACGTTCGCTTGACCCATATGGGAGTGATATCGCACGAGCGTGAGTCACGCCCATACAAGGTCGTAGTTTTGGCTGGCGGTAAGAGTTCTAAGCCACAGAGTCACACAGATTGTCCGAGTGCAGCAGAATAATAAACGCATAGGCGATTGATAACAAGTTCACTGAGTCATCAATAGCGGAAGCATTGAATAACACCAGTATAGAAGTAAAGCAAATTCTTTATTGATATTGAACAAGTGTTACAAGCGGCGCTAGGCCGAGATTACAAGTCTCTCAAGCCTCTCTCTCTGAAACAGTAAGAGCGTGCCAAGTGGCTACATTTGTGGAATAATGTATAGACGATGTTCCAACATTATGTCTTGTATATGTGCTTCAGTTTCGGACGCAATGCTCCAAGGCTCCAGAGTAAACTCCACGTCTTAGCACGCATGAAGGAGGCATCCACACCGAACGAGGTTCTTCCGTACCCTACAAGCAATCTGGTGGGTTATCAGTACATAAATGCACTGGTAGGGAGGCTACTCGCCCGCTCGAAAAATCCAAACACGTTCAATAGGTTCCGTGCACCAACTATTTAGTTGTCTTTTTAGTTTTTCCTTAGGATCGGTTTCATGGAAATGTTGAATAGCCTAACTTGTGTGGCAGTGCACCGTGCGATATAAGAGAAAATACGATGAGACTTACCAACTTACCATTTGTCCTTTCCTGTCCAAGGCAAACCAAGTTAATTCAAGCACGGACATATATATAATGTAATCTAGTTTCAATAGCATATGCAAACACAAGTGTTGTGAGCGAGATTACATTTCGGGTGCACGAGCATACAGATTATCCAGAAGTGTTGCAGAGGATGCTCAAGTGTTCAATTATGTACAAGTATCTTATATCCATGTTCGTTTAGGTGGTTCCGATTCACTGGATGCGATGCAATGACTCGCACGCGGATAGCCGCTAAGCGAGGATGACTTATCTATATGAATAATTGGTTACTGGTACGGCACCATACATGGACGGTGTAGTCTCATGTCGGAATGGTGTGAAAGCAAGAACAAGGGGCATTGCACACACATTTTGCTCGATGCCAAACGACTACCGATAGTTTCATCTAGACCGGATCGGTACCAGTGCCCGGCGACCGTCCGCGGAACGGGATAATGTAATCCCCCTTGTAAAACAAGTTGTCCTGTGATATGCAGGTCTTGGTCTTACAAATCTATAACTTAATATGATAATCCATGATTCTTATTCTGAACCGAGCATTTTCTCCACGAGCTGGGATTCTTGACTTGTTTGATAGGATTCTCGTTCAGAGGTAAACTTGATATAATTATCATTCAGATGCTAACTTGACATAATACTGGATCAGTGATCCACTTGCCTTGATGCATTTCTCTAGTTTGGGGACTGCCTTGGTAATCTAACGGCCCCGGATACTTTCAGGTTCATATTTTATATGGACGATTATTAGATAGTCTTCCAAGGAGAACTTAATGAATGCATGACATGTACATTGAAATGAGGCAACAAAACAAGTTAACATACAAGTAGGCAAGCATTTCGTTCATAAGAAGAACTTAAGCATTCACGTTGGCTCAGGTCCGAAGGTAAGCCGAGGAGTAAACCGTAAATGGACTTACCGAGCGACATGATCTAGGGTCGTGCAGCGTAGCAAATGAAGCAGTACACTACGAAGAGTATAATGTTCTACTCGAGGCATAGTGGGGTCTAGTTGCACAAGGCAAAGGTAGCATGCGAGGGTCTGTATATAAGCAAAGTTTTATTTTCATGTTCTAGCACAAGCAATACAAGTTGGGATTATTCCCTTAGCTAGGTGCGTTGTATTCTTATTAGCATACATGGGGTGATTCACCTATCGATGTCACACCCCAGTCCCAAAATATCGAGGAACTGGACACGTGGCAATGGCCAGCAGCACACACCGATGGACAAACCCAATTTAATGGATCCATCGGGGCATACTTAAGCTGTATTACAATGATCAGGGTTTACTAATCTCATCCACAGAATAAACATAACCACATCAACAACAAAAAATAAACAACATCCAGTCACAAGTAAATAAAATCGGGGAACAACCCGATATTAAGTCTGTTACAGCTGTTCATTTTAAACAAGAATAAAAGAGCATCACAAACTGAGTATGGAAGAAACATATACTCAGGAAAATCTATGGCAATCACCTAGTCCTCGATTCCTGGTTCTGCTCTACTGTATGCACCTGATTCTGCTTCTGCTCCTGCTAATGCTCCTGTCCTGTATACCTCGGGATAGATCTCGTCTGCTAATCCTGGGGACATAATCCGGATCCAGGTCCTCAGGGGACATAGCAAGGTACAAAATAACTCATGCCAAAATAAATGCAGTGCAGCAATAAATAAAATAATAGGGTAAATAAATAAACCAGCTAAGTGATATGCAAGTGAGAGTTTTAGTTATACTCGGGCTGAGACTACTACAGGATCAGTGTCGGAACCCATAGCAGTATTTTCTCGAAGGGCCAGTAAGGTACCAAAGCTCTGTGTCAGAGTCTAAGGCACAATCCATTAAAGTATTATATATATATATATTCAGCCTGTTGTATAGTAAATCTCTCCCCACCCAATGTAATCTCACGTCACAGTTCACGATGTACATGTTACGCAAGATCAAAACTAATGCACCAAGTCAGGATAAAATCTAAGCATGTAAAGATGTATATGTCATAAACCTGTATCCTATACAGAATCACCTTGAATATTTCAGGAAGATTCTGTCTCATGATTCGTGTCAGGTGTCCTGGGTATAACGTACTTGATATGGCAAGTACGAGAATGTAAAGGGTCACGATATCCATCTCTAGGTGACGTTACACAACCCCGCATACGGTGTGGGCACCCGACTATTAATCGGACGCTAAGTAAGTCACACGGTCCTAGGTTTAAGCATGTACAACAATTAATTAAGTCAAGAAATATGTAACAAGAACTGCAAAGTTTGGCAAGGTACACTTGTTTGGGGTTATGTCTCCAACTGTAGCTCTGACAGCAGCGGGATTTGCAGGCAGTTCTCCGGTTGCTGAAATAGACATCACCATCAGATCCAAAAAATATCAAATAGCTAGAAACGTCTGTCCTTGAGTCCAATTTGGACACAAGGGCAAAAATAATATTTTCAGGTCAAGGCGGGGTCCACATGTGGGCCGCTTTGCACCGAAAAACTTGTCAGAACCAAAGGTCTCCAAATCTGTCAAACTTAGTGTCAACAAGTCAGGAACAATGATACGAACCCAACGGAACTTCCAGAATTGGATTTTGATGAGCCGATCACAAAATCGCCCGTCAAGTGGAGCCTGTGGGGCCCACGATACACGATTTTGTCAACGTTCTCAGAATCGAACCAAACTTGGGTCACAGGACCACGTATTGCTACGAGTCCGATGGAGTAAGTTTCGTTTTAATCTGACTTGTGTACACGAAGTTACAGCGAGATCCAGAACAGGCGGATACGGGGTGTTGTCGGCGGATACGCATTGATTCCGGTGTGCACGCACATCCAAATCAACTTCTGTGAAATCCCGCACGTCCGTATCGACGGCGCGCACGTATCGGTGAAGACCGTACGCGACCAAGTTGTCCCGTTTGGCGGGGCGTACTCAGTTCCGGGAGAAAATGGGGCATTGGTTTTCCTATTTTTGGATCGCGGTTCGCGATCACCACAGGATACGACGCACCGAGCGGGTTGTACGGGCATCAAGAGGGTCACGTAGGGTTCGCGTCACAACTGACGGAACAGAAAACGGAGCTACGAGGAAAGAGAACGGGTTACCTGAACAGGGCTCCGAAAAACCGAGATTTCTCGTATCCTCGTGTCGATTTGACACTGCTGTGTCATGGCCGTGTCCTGGCTGAGTCGTGTCTGATCTAGGGTTAGGGCTTGCCGGAGTCGGCTGGGCTCGCCGAAGGGTTGCTGGGCGGTCGATTGAGGCGCTGCTGGCCGGGACGGCTCTGGCCGGAGGCTGTTGCGGGGACGAAAGGCACGGCGCTGGAGAAGAGGGAAGCGGTGGCTCCGGGGTTCTGCGGTGGGTGGCTGGACAGCTAGGGCTCCGGCGAGGGGTTCCGGTGGCGGCGAAGGGAGAGCAAGAGGAGGAGCTCGGGGTCTGAGGGGGTTCTGGCCGAAGGGACGACGGGAGGGGTCGTGGCTGAGCGGGGGTTGCACAGGCGGGTCGTCGGCGGGGCTGGGAGGAGGAGAGGGAGTCGTCGAGGTTGTCGGGGAGGCTGGGGACGACGATGAGGCAGCGGGGACGGGGATGTGGCAGCGGCTAGGGTTTTTAAAGGGGAGGAGGAAGGCGGTTACGGGAGAGGAAGAGGGATGGTCGCCGGCGGCCACGGCGGCGGAAACGGCCGCTGGAAAGAGAGAGGTCGGGAAGATGAAGGGAATTGGGGGTTAGGTTTCAGGCAAGTCGGGTCGGGTCTAAGCGGGTCGGGTCGAACCCGGATCCGACCCGCTAAGATTTGGGCCCGGTTCAACTAGACCGGGTCCGGTTCGGGTCAGTTTGGTTTGGTTTAATTCGGTTTAAGTGAACCGGGTTCAGGATTTAATTAGGTTTAATTATAAAATAGTTTTTAGGGCTTTAAAAATGCTTTCGGGGTCCAATAAATTCCCAAAAAATTATCCTATGTCTAGTTGTTCATTTTACACTAGAAAATATTATTTTCATAATATTTTAATATTATTTAATATCATTTAAAAATTATTTAAAATCGAAATACCTTAGTTTTTAATTAATAAAAATCCCAAAAAATTTCCGGAAATTTGTGGAAAAATCTAATTTAAAATTTCTTGAAAATTAAGGGGTTTACAATCTAGCCCCTTAAGAAGATTGCGTCCTCGCAATCAAAGAATAACCGGTCAACAGAGATGACACGGTTGCAAAATTTATTCGAAGCACATCAAGATTAAGAAAAGTCAAGATTGAGGGTTTAAAACATATAGGGAAAATTATTTCCCTAAGCAATGGAAGTTATGCAATTTCCCGAATGTAGAAAATCTAGAAAATTACAGTTTTTAGAAAAATCTAGGTTATTCTTTAAAAACATATTAGGTTATCACTAGGTTATCAATTATTAGCAAGTCAGGTTAAGTCTAAGGTCACGAACCAGCAGGCACGAACTAAAGCAAATCTAGAAACAGATAACTATAAAAACTTACGCGCATTAGCTACTCCATGAATCTGCACGTCCTCCAAAGTCATCGCTGGAGCTTGTCCGCATCCTTGAGGTGGTGCCCTCTGCTGTTGCTGGGCCTGCTGGAAGAGTACGGCCTGGGGTATTAAAGGTGGCCTCGGCTGGTTCCCTCCTGGAGCTGGTGGTATGACTCCTTGAACTCCTGTTTGTGGTACTCCCAATGCTGGATAAGCTAGCCTCGGTACTGGTAAAGCTTGTTGGTTAACCATTGGTGCTCCTCTACGCTCAGGGTATCCCTTCACTGAATGCTGACTGGATCCACAAGCTAAACATAGTCCTCTTTTGCGTCTGCACTCGCTCTCCTGATGGCCTCTCTTGCGACAATATTGACAGATAGGTAGAAATAAGGCTCTTGGTGCTGCTTCCTGTGGTGGATTCATCTGAGGTCGCTTTGCAGCTCTTTTCTGCTGTGCTTGGTCTGGTGCATGCGGCCGCTTCTGGCTTGACTCTATCCTGGTGATGCTCTCCATGGCCCGTACTGCAGTAACAACGTCCGAGTAAGAGGTAGGTGTAACGGAGCTGATTAACTTCCGTAGCTCAGAGCTAAATCTGTCGATGAACTTTTTCGCTTGGTTTTGTTGAGCTTCTTCATGAACCTTCTGATGGGCTTGCATCATCGCGTAAAACATTCGAAACATTTATTGTTCGTCCATAGCTTGCCCTTGTGGGACGGTAGGCATTGGTGGCAAACTACGTCGATGGTGGAACATCATTTTGCTGGATCCTCGAGGCATGCTGACTTGCTTGACTGCATTGTTGAGCTGATTGACTTTCATCAACTGGTGTCACTTCATCTTCGTGGGTAACCACAGCATCTTATAGTGATCTTACAGGAGTTTCGTCGTTTGCTCTTGAATCCATATCTCTGCACCCAAAATAAACAATAAGAGGCGTACAGGGATCAAGGCAGGATGCAAGTCAAGAAATTTATCCGAATCCGATATAGATATCAAGAACGTTTCAAGCAAGTGGATGAGATCCTAAAACTTATCATATTCTTATTGCAGGCCTATTCGGTCCCTAAGTTGAAACCGAATAATTTAGTCGTTGATCTGCATGGGCCATCACAAAAACCATGTCACGTCCCAGTCCCAAAATATCGAGGAACTGGACACGTGGCAATGGCCAGCAGCATACACCGATGGACAAACCCAATTTAATGGATCTATCGGGGCATACTTAAGTTGTATTACAATGATCAGGGTTTACTAATCCCATCCACAGAATAAACATAATCATATCAACAACAAAAAATAAACAACATCCAGTCACAAGTAAATAAAATCGGGGAACAACCCGATATTAAGTCTGTTACAGCTGTTCATTTTAAACAAGAATAAAAGAGCATCACAAACTATGGAAGAAACATATACTCAGAAAAATCTATGGCAATCATCTAGTCCTCGGTTCCTGATTCTGCTCCACTGTATGCACCTGATTCTGCTTCTGCTCCTGCTAATGCTCCTGTCCCGTATACCTCGGATAAATCTCATCTGCTAATCCTGGGGACATAATCCGGATCCAGGTCCTCAGGGGACATAGCAAGGTACAAAATAACTCATGTCAAAATAAATGCAGTGCAGCAATAAATGAAATAATAGGGTAAATAAATAAATCAGCTAAGTGATATGCAAGTGAGAGTTTTAGTCATACTCGGGCTGAGACTACTACAGGATCAGTGTCGGAGAAACCCATAGCAGTATTTTCTCGAAGGGCCAGTAAGGTACCAAAGCTTTTCTAGAAACGCCTCTCCTTGAGTCTAATTTGGACACAAGGGCAAAAATAATATTTTCAGGTCAATGCGGGGTCCACAGTGGGCCACTTTGCACCGAAAAACGTGTCAGAACCAAAGGTCTCCAAATCTGTCAAACTTAGTGTCAACAAGTCAGGAACGAGGATACGAACCCAACGGAACTTCCAGAATTGGATTTCGATGAGCCGGTCACAAAATCGTCTGTCAAGTGGAGCCTGTGGGGCCTACGATACACGATTTTGTCAACGTTCTCAGAATCGAACCAAACTTGGGTCACAGGACCAGCGTATTGCTACGAGTCCGATGGAGCAAGTTTCGTTTTAATCTGACTTGTGTACACGAAGTTACAGCGAGATCCAGAACAGGCGGATACGGGGTGTTATCGGCGGATACGCATTGATTCCGGTGTGCACGCACATCCAAATCAACTTTTGTGAAATCTCGCACGTCCGTATCGACGGCGCGCACGTATCGGCGAAGACCGCACGCGACCAAGTCGTCCCGTTTGGCGGGGCGTACTCAGTTCCGGGGGAAAATGGGGCGTTGGTTTTCCTGTTTTTGGATCGCGGTTCGCGATCACCACAGGAAGCGACGCACCGAGCGGGTTGCACGGACATCGAGAGGGTCACGCAGGGTTCGCGTCACAACTGACAGAACAGAAAACGGAGCTACGAGGAGAGAGAACGGGTTACCTGAACAGGGCTCCAAAAAACCGAGATTTTTCGTATCCTCGTGTCGATTTGACACTGCTGTGTCATGGCCGTGTCCTGGCTGAGTCGTGTCTGATCTAGGGTTAGGGCTTGCCGGAGTCGGCTGGGCTAGCCGAAGGGTTGCTGGGCTGGGTGGCCGGTTGAGGCGCTGCTGGCCGGGGCCGCTCTGGCCGGAGGCTGCTGCGGGGACGAAAGGCACGGCGCTGGAGGAGAGGGAAGCGGTGGCTCCGGGGTTCTGCGGTGGGTGGCTGGACAGCTAGGGCTCCGGCGAGGGGTTCCGGTGGCGGCGAGGGGAGAGCAGGAGGAGGAGCTCGGGGTCTGAGGGGGTTCTGGCCGAAGGGACGACGGGAGGGGTCGTGGCTGAGCGGGGGTTGCACAGGCGGGTCGTCGGCGGGGCTGGGCGGAGGAGAGGGAGTCGTCGAGGTTGTCGGGGAGGCTGGGGACGACGACGAGGCAGCGAGGACGGGGATGTGGCGGCGGCTAGGGTTTTTAAAGGGGAGGAGGAAGGCGGTTACGAGAGAGGAAGAGGGATGGTCGCCGGCGGCCACGGCGGCAGAAACGGCCGCCGGAAGGAGAGAGGTCGGGAAGATGAAGGGAATTGGGGGTTAGGTTTCAGGCAAGTCGGGTCGGGTCTAAGCGGGTCGGGTCGAACCTGGATCCGACCCGCTAAGATTTGGGCCCGGTTCAACTAGACCGGGTCCAGTTCGGGTCAGTTTGGTTTGGTTTAATTCGGTTTAAGTGAACCGGGTTCAGGGTTTAATTAGGTTTAATTATAAAATAGTTTTTAGGGCTTTAAAAATGCTTCCGGGGTCCAATAAATTCCCGAAAAATTATCCTATGTCTAGTTTTTCATTTTACACTAGAAAATATTATTTTTATAATATTTTAATATTATTTAATATTATTTAAAAATTATTTAAAATCGAAATACCTTAGTTTTTAATTAATAAAAATCCCAGAAAAATTCCAGAAAATTGTGGAAAAATCTAATTTAAAAATTCTTGAAAATCAGAGGGTTTACAATCGACTAGCATGAAACGTTCCATATTTTAAGTGTGCTGGCTAAGCAAAGACAATTTTATCGTAGCCACCCACCTTAGCGATGATTCGCCTCGGTCGAGCGATACTCTGAGCGAACCTCTGAAAGCCTAAGCCGGAACTCTTGAAGGGACAAGTCTGGATATCCTTTGCCTCAAATGAATCTTCTCGCTGAGGCAAAGCAGGTGGGGATGTTGCACCTTTGTCGTTTGAATTGGCGGTCTGCTTGAGCGGAACGGGTCGTTACAATACTCAACCCATACACATTGAGATATATGGGGGATTGTTGGTATTTTTGCCTTTGGACTAGTAAAGATAGTCCCATATTGGCTACACCACCAAGTGGGTATCTCAATGTAATACTTTGTATGAGTTGAGGTGTGCATATGGGGTATGGTGGGGCACATGGGTGCAATGTGGGGGTGTTTTACTAGGAGAAAAAAGGATTAACTCCTCATGAAAATATTTATGCTTTTTGTCATGCTCTTGGAATTATTTTCATAGGAGTTAAGCCCCAAAGGGGCTTAGCGACTCGGACTCAATGGTGCGAAGTGGCACTTTGTTGGCTCACTTTGTACTTAGCACGTCAGCGTCGTCGCAAGGCGCTTGTGCGCTGTTGTTGCGCTCGTGCGCTCATTTTATGCGCGAGTTGCATGCGCATGTCGTATGAGCGGACGATGGACAGGCGCTGAGAGGGCTATTCATTGGGCTATGATTATGGGATATTAATTTTGTATATTGACTTTTTACTCCCACATCGAAAAGAAGAGGAAGATGGACTTTCATCCTTCCCTATATAAAGAGCCCTCTAGCCTCCTTTTGAGACAAACCAAAGAGTTGAGAAAGAGGAGTCCAAAGGAGTCCGTTCGAGTCACACAAAGAGGTGACTACGAGCGTTCCAGAAGTTATCTTGTGAATTTGTTGGCTCCTGGGAGCAGATCGTCGATAGAGGACGAATCTTGCTTTGAGCAATAGTGGTCTTCACCGTCCCAGCAAGAATAATTTTTTTTTCTGTCGTTTTCTCCTTTTTTTTCTTGGTTCGTTCTATCTGATTGCAATTGTGTTTTGCAAGGAAGAACGAAGGTAGTTTTTATTTTATTATAACTATGTTTTGTCCGTCTGCAACTGCGATTGTAAGGAAGAACGAGAAGTTTGGTTAATTCTTATTCTTTTGTAATCTTGAGAGCAAGTTGTAATCAAAATTCTTTTATAGTTTTTCGTAGAAATCGAGAATAGTCAGAGTAAAAATTTTTGTGTGAATCTCTGATCTCGATCATGCGTTCTTCCATCTTTGGTTAAGCCTCGGGACTAACACGAGCTACCCCTGAAGCATGCGAACATGATGTGCTTTCAGGCCGGTTACAACGTGCAGTTCGTGGTGGACGAGGAGTCAGAGGGGGCACTGCTTAGGAGGTTCAGGATGGAGGTGCCCAAGCAAAGGAGCGTCGGAAGGGGATTGACGGTAGAGGGGCACCGCAAATCCGTCCAATTTAGCACAGATCTCCTCTTGGAAGAAGAAGGATTCCACACTTCACATAAACCAAATTAGAGAAGAAAAAAATAGTCTGAATTTCGATTGAGGAAATAGGAGCAGACATGATTTACCCTTGAAGTCACTTTATGTGATTTTTAAATATCACCTCTCAGAGCATCATTAGTAAGGTCCATTCCAAGTTCTAGATTCTAGATTTAAAATGTCGGTGCTCGTTTGGTAGAATAGTAAGTCCCATTTCTAGTTTTAATTTCTGAATTTTGAGTCTCATCCCACCGATGGGAGTGGACCTCCCAATTTTTAAATTCTAGATTGTAGGAACCTATTTTGTAGAATAGTAAGTCACAATTTGTAGTAAATTTTCTAGATTTTAGATTTTACATTATTATTATTTTCATATCAATTTTTTGTCCACACAATCTTTGGGACCGAAACTCATTTTATTATTTTTTACTATTCTCATACAAACCCAACTCATTCTATGCTTACTTTTTTTCTTTTTCTTTTTTGGATTTTAAATTGTATTGAAGAGTCTCAACTACTAATGATGCACTTACGCAATCAAACGCATGAAGTAGGCTTCAGTAGGCTTCTGCCTCCATAGAAAAGTCCACTTAACTGCCAAAATAGTCGAAACAAACAACCCCTTATCACTGAAAGATGCGCTACATATTTTATTTTCCTTTCAATATAACTGTCAAAAAGAAAAGTCGGAAAGTCACACCGTCGGTAGTAATTAGCAGGATGAGTGTTCGGTTTATTCGATTTTAATCGAATCAAAATAGTCAAAATTGAATAAACCAAAATTCAAAAAATTCAAAATCGAAATACTAAAATCGAAATCGAATCGAACTAAATAATCGATTAGGCTTATTCGGTTGGAATATTCTATTATTTAATGGATCGAATTCAAAGTTGTAATTGTGATTAAATTATACTAAAATTATAATTTTTATATACGCATTTATTATATTTTAAAGTTGCGTCCAAAGTTTAACTAGTTGTTAAATTACTAAAATTGGAATTCAATACATATACATAAAATTATTGTTTTCAAAATATAGACAATATAATCATAAAAAAGCATATAACTAAGGATATTATATAATTGCATAAGTTATTCAATTTTTGGTTTTTGACCAAAACCAAAATCGAATAAACAATTTTAGTATTTTTAAAATCAAAATTGAAGCGATTTTTTTTAAACCAATCTGAATCTCTTATTCTGTTCGGTTTTCGATCCAAAACCTAATAACGCTTACCCTTAGGGTATGTTTGACAATTATGGTAGTAGCGGTTATGAAATATTTTTAGAGTACTGATTATGATAAGGGGTCTGATTTTGAGTGGTTTTAAGTAGCGACTTTTAATTCAATACAATCCATACTTGGTAACAAGCGGTTCTGAAATTTTTTTACAAGAATAAATAAAATAAAATAATAAAATCCCTCAAACTCCATCGATTTGGAACAAAGCCACCACAAAATTACATTATACCAATTTTGAAGGATTTTTGAGCCGACAAAAACTAGTGCCTCATAAACATTACCAAGCAGAAGTTTTCATAAACGATCGGTTCAAAAATATCCCAAAACGTTGACAACACAGTTACCAAGAAGACCCTAATCTAAAGAATAAAATCCTGAGGGATCGAGAGAACTGATAACTACGGGCCAATATGTTCATATTTTTCCATCTTTTATTATCCCAAAAATATCATAAATCTATACACGATCTTTCAAAACTTTGTACTTTTCTAGTTTGAAATTTTCACAAAAAATACTTGAAATTAATGATAAATCTCTAGCGGCCTGCATTCCATCCATGCTTGTCCACAATTCTGCAACGAGTTGACGCACATCCCGTGGACTTGAGTTTCTGGAACTGGGATCAGGGAAGTAGAGGACAAGAATGGAGATGTTGATGATGTTGAGTAGATGTGATATTGGGAAGCAGATTGGCACTATATAGCTCTCAGTGACCTTTTTGAAATAGTGAGGTCCACATCTCATCACCACCAATCTCAATATTTTTTTTCCCATGAGCCATTTTCATCACTTTCGTGAATCTGCAGGTCTCCATGGACCATGGTGGTGGTGGTCCAACGAACGACTACTGAGTACTGCTTTGTGGAACTTGCTCTGAGCTTTATACTGGACCATCAGAAGGGAATTGCTCTGTGGAACTTTGTTCAGGGATACAGAAGAGTTTTTAGCTGCAATTGCCAGGAAGCTCTATCAAGTTAAAACCAATGTGACCACAACAACGTCAACAACAGTCCTTGTCCCAAATACTTGGGATCAGCCCTATTTGAGTTTACTTCCTTTCTTTTCTTTTCAACTAGGACTGAGCATAAAACGGGTCTGGACCGAAAACCGGATCAATCCGACCCGAATAAGGGATTCGGATCGGGTGTGAGAAATTTCGGGTCGGATACGGTTGTGGAAAACCCACTAAACGGTATTCGGTTTCGGTTTCGGTTTCATTTGGAGGGTTCGGTTTCGATTTAAAACCGAAAACCGGTTAACACATATACAATTACGTAAATACCCCTCTGTAATTTCACTCTCCATATAAAAACGAACATAACCCTAACATTCTCTCTCTCCTCTCTCAAACTCTCAGATTCCTCACGCCGCTCCCTCTCCTCACTCCACTCCCGAGTCTTCTTCTCTCCTCTCCTCTCCGAGTTCCGACTCGTCGGTCCCTTCGTCGTGACCCAGGCCTACTATGTAGTCCTCGTCCTCCTCCCCTCCTTCCCACTCGGCCACTCTCGAGCCTCCTCTCCCAAACCTCCCTCTCCTCTGTCGAAATCCTACTTCAGATCTACTTTAAAAATTATTATCTGGGTTCAGATCTACCGTTTGGGGACTACTTGTAGACCAGATCTACATCTATATTTTAGATCTGTAAGTATTATTTTTTATATTGTTGATTTGATTTATAGCGTCTATATTTTTTTTAGATATATAAGTATTTTAGATCTACAGACTACATCTACATCCAATATTATTATTCCAATTTTTACATCTATATTTTAGACTGTTTATGTTCAGATCTATACTTTTATGTTTAATTCATACTGTCCAATTTAAGATCTATATTTTTTCATGTCAGAACTATATTTTAGACTGTAAGTAATTTATTTTCATGTCAGATCTATATTTTAGACAGTAAGTAATTTATTTTCATATCAGATCTATATTTTTTTCATGTCAGATCTACATTTTGGACTATAAGTAATTTATTTTCATGTCAGGTCTATATTTTAGACTGTAAGTAATTTATTTTCATGTCAGATATAAATATTTTTTATGTCAGATCTATATTTTAGACAGTAAGTAATTTATTTTCATATCAGATCTATATTTTTTTCATGTCAGATCTACATTTTAGACTGTAAGTAATTTATTTTCTTGTCAGATCTATATATTTTTCATGTCAGATCTACATTTTAGACTGTAAGTAATTTATTTTCTTGTCAGATCTATATATTTTTCATGTTAGTAATTTAAGATCTAACATATTTGTTTTAGAACATTAACATTAACACCAGTCCCAATTTTCATGTTAGTTCTATATTTTTTTCATATAGAAGATATGTGCATTGGATCTTTTATTCTAGTTTCTGTTATGTATCTTTAATTCTCATAGTGATACTTATTTGTTAATTATGCATGTATTGTGGGTTGGACTCGGAGTTGGATCCTTGGCTTGGATTTTACATGAATCGCTGTAAGAATCTCTCTCTCTCTCTCTCTCTCTCTCTCATGTCTGTGTCTGTGTCTGGGAATTAAAATTTGAAATATACTTGTGGCTGAAAATATTATTTGTTTGCAGGGCCAGTCAACTATGCTTATAGTGCCAGTTTGCACAAATACCGCATTACGTAATGGCCAGTTTGCCAAATTGCTTATAATCTGAATTTTTTTATTGTTTTAACTTTTGTGAATTGATTGGTTTTTTGTTTACAATCAGAAATAGCTATATGCCAGATTTTTACTTTACAAGTCTTATTTTTTTATTGATTGGTTTGTTTATTAATTAAAAACTGATAAAAACTGTTAGAACAGATACTAATAGTAATAAAATTGATTTCTGGTTTACAAAAACTATTATCTTATATGATATTTACTAATTAATCGGTAGCACTGTTGGATGTAGGATTGAAACCTGAAATTTTTGGCACATTTTGGTTAATCTGAAATGTATATATGCCACATTTTGTAAACATAAAATTGATAAATGCATATACTAAGTTACTAACTAGTATAAAAATGATATATTATTTACTAAAATTACTTTCTTATAATAAAATTACTATCTAAATTAATAGGTCATTTATTGCGTCAAATAAGTCAAGTTCATGGCATCAACATCATACTCATGCAATGTGCATTTTCTTATCTTCAGTTTCAATTTGTGAATTTGCTTTTGAATTGAAATATATTTATGTTTTCATGTTTATTTTAGATGTCAAGCGAAGCTCAACCTATTGAGCTTGAGGTTCCGGTTGTGAGAAAAACAAGTTCCCAAGGCACAAATGACCCTGACACAACTAATTGTAAACTCAAAGCAAAAAATAAACTCATTGGAAACAAAAAGGGTTGTTTATTGGGATGAATTCAGACAATTTTAAGAGAATGGGAACCCAAAAGCAGAGTGTAACTACTGCAAAAAATAGTATTATTGTCACCATGTAATTAATGGGACCTCCTCAGTTAGAAATTATTGGCTTATATGTTCCCTTAATCCAAAGCACAAAGGTCCTTCTCAATCAATATTGAGTATACAATGTGTTAAGAAAGGCAAGTCAACTCTCACTAGTTGGCAATTTAATCAAGAGTCCGTAATGAAGGCCTTGTCTTATATGCTAATTGCCGATGAGCTTCCATTTCGGTTTGTCGAGGGTGAGGGCTTCAAACGTTTCGTTTCTATTGCACGTCCAATGTTTGGTGTACCGTCGAGATGGACCGTTGTACGAGATTGCTACAATATTTATGCTAGTGAGAGGACAAATTAAAGGCTTATTTTAGGGAGTCCAATCAAAGGGTTTGTCTTACGACGGACACATGTACATCTATTCAAAAGATAAACTATATGTGTCTTACGACACATTACATTAATCAAGATTAAAAATTACAGGAAAGAATTATCAAATTTTGTCCAATTTTAAGTCATAAAGGCGAGGCTATTGGGAGGGAAGTTGAGTCATGTTTGATTGAGTGGGGCATTAAGAAATTTTTTATAATCACCGTTGATAATGCTAGCTCTAATGACATTGTTATTGCTTATCTAAGCAAAAAGTTTGCACAAAGAAAATATAGTATTCTTCAATGCAAGTATTTACACATGCATTATATTGCACATATTATCAATCTTGTTGTAGTAGATGGGTTAAAAAAGATGTCTTCTTCAGTTGCTCGTGTCCGAAGAGCTATTAGCTATGTGAGACAATCTCCTTCACGTTTTCAAAAGTTTAAAGATTGTGCTCAAATTGAAAAAATAGAAAGCAAGAAATTATTGTGTATAGATGTGAGCACCTTTTGAAATTCAACATATTTGATGTTGTATACGGTCCAAAGGTTTCAAAGTGCCTTTGGGAGATTCCAAGACGAGATCTTTCATTCAAGAGAACTTGAGGGTGAGAATTTGTTTCCAACCGAAGAGGATTAGATGAATGTGAGAAGGTTGTGTACGTTTTTAGGACATTTCTATGAATTCACCTTACGTATGTCGGACTCTTTATATGTCACTTCAAACAAGTTTTTTGAAGAAATTGCATTTATTAATTTACTCTTGAAGAATGCTAAGAGTAATGACGACTTCGAGTTGTCTATTATGGCAGATAAAATGAGAGAAAAATATGATAAATATTGGGGGGACGTCGGGAAGATGAATATGGTTGTCTTCATTGTGCCACTCTTTGATCCAAGGCAAAAGTTTACATATTTGGAATGGTGGCTATATCAACTCTATGGCCAATCAAAGGGTGACACCATACTAGAGAAGGTTAAAATGGTTGTTTATTCCATGTTTGAAGAATACAGAAAGTTGTATGCACCTATAGTTTCTTCTACAACTAGAGAAATGACTGAATCTCCTACCATCGAAGATCGTCCAGTATTTAACTTGAAAAGTATGATGAAAGCTCAATATAAAAATCATAAAATAAAAACTATTGGTTGTCGTTATCTTGTTGAGCCCACCGAAGCCGATGAAGATGAGAATCTAAATTTTGATCTCTTGACTTGGTGAAAAATCAACTCTCCTCATTTTTCTGTTCTTTCAAGAATGGTTCATGATGTCTTGGCTGTTACAATATCTACGGTAGCTTCGGAGAGTGCATTTAGTACCGGTGGTCGGGTCCTTGATGCATTTAGGAGTTCTTTGACACCTAAGATTGTTCAGGGTCTTATTTGTTCTCAAGATTGGTTTAGGACTGGTTCGGATCGATCTGTTGTTACTAATCTTGAAGAGAATTTGGAATCCCTGGATAAACTTGAAAGAGGTATCATTTTAGATAACAATTTGTCACATAATGTTATTTTTTTATTTTTTTTACTTGTATTGATTGTTTGTTCCTGTAATTTTCTATACTTATGTAGATTTAAGCCAATTGACTATACGATGGGTTCAACCTCAAGCGATGTTTGAAGAGTTAGTTTTTGGAATCTGGATTGTCTGGTTTGGATTATGTAATATTAAACACTGTCACTGCAATGTGCTGCCGATGTGCGCACTATAGTCTGCACTTCTCGATGTGCGTACAATACACTAAACAATGCACTACCTCATTTTGGATGTTTATAACTGCATATTATATGTAGCCAGGCCCCAGGTTATTACTACACTTTATATGTAAATTGGTATATCACTGTACTTTATATGTTGCAATTAGCCAATGTTATTTCTAAAATGTATTCTTAATAGTTTTTGTGTATTACAGTTACTTTTTTTATTCCATTATAAGTTGCTAACAAGTATGTGAAAAAAATTGCAATGATGATATGACATTAGTAAGTGGACAGATACTACAAGTCTACAATGCGTCATTTTTTGATGCACAATTGCCTATCTGAGCCTTCAAAAACTTCAAACCATACTTTCTCTTGCTCCATCATGCAGATTTGGGATATGATTATCTGGGTTCTGTTTAGGCTTGAAAAAAATTGAGTATTTCGATTTTTAATAATCCACTATTCGGTTGTCAGTTTCGGGTTTGGTTATGGGTTACAACTTGCAACTTGAATTCCTATGATAATTCAGGTATCTTTTTTTTGCTTTATAGCAATATAGTTTACTTATTTTATTCAATTAGAACTTGCTAACAAATATGAAGAAAGTGGGCAATGATGAGATGACATGAAAAAATGGACAGATACTACACTGCATCTATTGATGCACAAAATATCTATCTGAGCCTTCAAAGACTTCAAACCATACTTGTTCTTGCTCCATCATGCAGATGAAAAAAAGTGTACATCTTCTAGCTAGCCATTCTTTAGCTATCCCAGAAAATCAACTAAAGAAAGCCAAGTTGGATGTACTTTGAAATCATGCATTCTTGTTTCAAATTCTATTTCCTTTCTAGAATTTCTTTGCTTATGTTGTTGTTGTTCATTGTGATAAGATGCTGGAGAATGATTAGTTAATTTGGTTGGCAAAAAATGGTGTCCATTCCCTGGAGCTAATTTTCTGGAGCTATAGAAAAATAAATATGAATTAAGTTGGTCCATGTGTGTTCTACATACAGCTGTTGTAGCTGCTATTCAGGTAACTTCTGTATTAGTATATTTTTTGTTTTACAAAATAAATTACTAACAAATCTAAAGAGAAGGACAATAATGAAATGGCATTATTGAGTAGTTGACAGATACTACAATGCATCCATTGATGCAAAAATTGTCAATCTGAGCATTCAAAGATTCTATGCAGATTCTATACTTCAAAAGCAATGTGATACTTCCTCAATTTTATGTTGGGTCTTGCTGCAAGACTCTTGCTTGGGGATGGCTGAACACATGAAATTTTTCACATTTATTTACTTGCCCAATTTTGTATTTTTACTGCCAAAATTTTCAGTTGTACTCCGTCAACTTTTGTAATTTTGTAATTCTACTAGTATGGAATTTGGTATGTGCTGTTTATTGCCCAATTTTATAATCTTGTATGTACAGTTTACTGTCTAATTTCTCAGAAGTTTACTTACCCAATTTTTGTTAAACATATGGAAGTTTTTTATGTACAGTTTACTGTCCAAATTGTATGGCTGAACACATGAAAATTTTTGTATGTACATTTTACTGTCTACTATGGTTCTTTTCAAATTTTATATTTTTGTAATTCCACTAGCTTAGTTGTTATCATTGAAATATTTGTTATTATTCTAGGTATTCTACTGCTGTGTTTTTATAAGTAATCCAACCAGTAGTTTTTGTTTACGGTCTACTTACTAAAAATGGCCATTAAAAAAATCGGCCCACTAAATAACTGACCCATTAAAAATTTGGCCCAGTAAAAAAATGGGCACATTAACAAATACCGGCCCAACCGATATAAACCGAATAAACATAAAAACCGAGAAAAGAAATTCGGTTCGGTTTATTTCGGTTATGTGTATTTTAGGTTCGGTTTCGGTTGGGTTAATATTTAATTCGGTTTTCTCGGTTTTACTAAATTGGGTTCCGTTATAACCGAAATAATCGAATACTCACCCATATTTTTAACTCACACTCCTGACAGTTTTTTTTTAATATGTCTTTTCCATCAGATTAGAAATTAAGTTTTGAAAAGAAAAAAGAAAAAATCGAACCGTGTACATCTTCACGGAAGTCCTCCATCGTAACCAACAGGTCACGACCCCACGGACCGGACCAGACAGTTGTAACTTACATTCCGAGACACATCAAATTATTAATAAATACTAAAAGGAAGATTGGAATCATTATGTTGTTACCTGATAATGGGAATAACAAAGCAAAATTTTTAAAATGAACACAAAATGTCAATAAATTCATTTCGACGTGCCGCTGTACCGAAGAGATGATGTGAGAAAAATATCTCAACATTTGCAAGAAAATATGATACATGATTTTCCATCCAAATAACTGATAAAATGTCCAACCAAAGATACTTACATCGGCCGACAATCATTTTTCGTCCAGCTATATTAAGAAATACTCGTTAGAGCATATATATCTCTACTATTATAATGTGGCTTAAAAACGATTCAAAATTGAACCATTTGAGCAACTTATAAATACTCCATTACTTCTTTGTTTTAAATATTAACTAATTATTTAACTATTTAATATGATTTAATTATTACTAAATTATTCTAACTCGAGTGGTTAAGGTGGAAGATATTTTTTGTAGTTGTCTGAATTCAATTCCTAAAAACGATAATATTTATAATAAATTTATATTTAAAAAATTTATATATATATATATATATATATATATATATATATATGATCCTGGTCAAGAGCCCCCTCCCCACCCCCACCCACCCCACACTCATGCGTCGGATCGGAGGGCCCGTCCGCCCGCCCGCTCGCTCGATCCAATGGACGAGGGAGTGCGGGGCTCCCGCGGAACTTCCGATCCGGACCACTCACTCTTGGAACAACTTCAACTGTTTAGTTACTAATTGTCCGGTTTGATAAAAAAAAAAAAATCAAACATAACGTTCGGGGTCCAACGTAACGCTCGGGACTTTGTGCACACTGCATTGCATGTCTTTGGACTCCTTGTCCCCTAACTTCTACCATTTATAAATGGAAGGAATAATACGTCTCTGTGACTCGATCCACTAATCTTCTGTCACCTAGCCAGGATCTTGTACCTCTTCTCAGTAATCACAAGAGCCACTCGAGTTCGATAATTCACTAAGACGGTCATATCCAAAATACAAAAGGCCCCATGATCTGACCCAATAGTGTTGAATTTAGGTTTTGGTTGGGCTTAACTCGGACCATAGCCCGGCCAATTTGCAGGCCTGTCCATTGGGATTTTCTTGTAGACATTATGTTTATATGTTTTAAAATTTTCATAAGCTAGTATAAAACCAACCATTTTTTTTATGTCCTTAATACCGGTTTAAGAACTAACCTTTCAAGAGGAGATTCAAACTGCGTCCATCTCCACAAAGTCCTCCATCATAACCAACTGGTCACGATCCCACGGACAAATCAACCAATTAAATGAATGTATTTAAACATGAAGAAATAGAAAGCCATATTTTATGTATGTAATCTGAATTGGGTTAGAAAATGCAAGGCTTGATTGTAAATTGCTAGTGTTATTGTTTTTCTAGTACAAATATTCACCAGAAAATTTAATGTAGAAAAATTAATTTTAATAAAATTAATTATAACGAAACAACTTTGGAAAAATTAGAAATAGAGAAACGTTCTGCCATCTACGATGGCGGAAAAACAAAATAAATAACACGCAGAGCATCACATAACCGAGGGGGGGCCAGCCAACTCAGTTGGCGGAATTTGGCCTAGGCCAAAATTCGGCCAACTTAGTTGGCAAAAAGTGGGGGTTGTTTGGAGACCAGTTCGAGTGTGGAGGGGTGTGATTTGTTTGGTGGTTTGGTTTGATTTGGTTTATGAGTGTTTTTTTTTTTAAAAAAAATTTGTTTTTGTTTGAGTTTAGAATTGTGTGTGGATTTATGAATTGGTGTTGGAAGTGTATTTTTTTATATTTGAGTTTACAGAAAATTTATTTATTTTAAACAAACATAAAAATAATTTGTTTTTTATTTTTTAAAAATATAGATAGATTTATTTTTTGAAATAGATATAGATTTAGATTTAGATTTAGATGATTTGGTTTTTGTTTTTTAAAAACGAAAAATTTCGTTCAGAGCAACGAAAATAGTATAAATCTCACTCAGAACATACAATTTTAAAAAAATTCAAGAACAGCATCATAACGCCCTTTGGAAGGACGTTTTACGCTTTTTCGTCCGCTCCCGTTAGAATAAAAAAAACTCTGTTAAAAGAAAAATAATAAAAATAAAAATAAAAAATAATGGAAAACGACCTTTGGAATGACGTTTTTTCTAGGAAAAACGTCATTCCAAAGGCGTTTTCCATTCTTCTTCTTCTTTTTGTCTCTCATCTCTCTCACTCACTCACACACACACTCTCTCTCTCTCTCTTCTCTCTTCTTTTCTCTCTCTCTCTCTCCCACTCTCACTCACTCACCCGTCCACTCTCTCTCTCTCTCTCTTCTCTCTCTCACTCACTCTGTCTCTCTTCTCTCTTTCTTTCTCTCTCACTCTCTCTCCTCTGTTCCTGCTCGTCCCTCTCTCTCTCCTCTCCTGTTCTCCTCCCCTCTCTTCTCCTCTCTTCTCCTGTTCTCCTCTCATGTTCTCCTCTCCTCTTCTCTCTCTAATTCTCTTCTCCTCTGTCATGTCCTCTTCTCTCTCTCTAATTCTCTTCTCCTCTCATGTCCTCTTATACATAGACTAGTACTACCTAGTATGAGAGTGATACAAGAGTAAAGAGAGAGAGAGAGAGTCTGCTAAGGGTGTTAGGAAACGAGAAAGCGAACGTGAGAGAGAGCGAATGTTAGGAAAAAGAGAGAGTGAGAGTAAAAAAATAAAACTCTGAAGCAATGGGCCCCACTTTTTTATGGAATCGTTGCGGGAAGAGATAGCAAGGGTGGGAGAGGGAGAGAGAGAGAACAGAGAGTGAGTGGGAGAGAGAACGGGAACGAGAGAGTGAGAGAGAGATAGCGCACAGAGACAGAGAGTAGAGAGAGAGAGAGAGATAAGCGGGAATGAGAGTGAGAGAGAGAGAGAGAGAGCACAGAGAGTAGGGAGAGCGAGGGTGAGAGAGAGAGAGCGAGAGTGAGAGAGAAAGAGAAAAGAGTGAGTGAGAGAGTGAGAGAAGAGAGTGAGTGAGTGAGTGAGTGAGTGAGAGAAGAGTGAGAGAGAGAAGAGAGAGAGAGAGAGTGGACGGGTGAGTGAGTGAGTGAGTGAGTGAGTGGGAGAGAGAAGAGAGAGATAGAGTGGACGGGTGAGTGAGAGAGAGATAGAAGAGAGAGAGAGAGAGAGAGAGAGAGAGTGGACGGGTGAGTAAGAGTGAGTAGTGAGAGAGAGTGAGTGAGAGAGAGAAGAGAGAAAAAAATAAAAAAATGGAAAACGCCCATTGGAAGGACGTTTTTTCTAGGAAAAATGGGCGTCCCTTCCAATAGGCGTTTTTTTTTCTTAATTTTTTTAACGGATTTTTTTTTCCTAAACGGCATCGGACGGAAAAGCGTAAAACGCCCTTCCGAAGGGCGTTATGATGCTATTTTTGAAAAAAAATTAAAATTCTATGTTCTGATTGGATTTTTTTTTTTTTTTTTGTATTTTCGTTACTCTGAACGAAATTTTTCGTTTTAAAAATAAAGATAAATTTATTTATTTTAAACAAACATAAAAAAATTATTTTTCAAAACAAATCTAAAAAATATCTATTGTAGGAAATAAATATATATTTAAAACATAAATTAATTTTTTAGATCAGTTTAAAAAATAAATTAGTTTCTTTAAAAAAATATTATATTCTAAATTTAAATATAAAAAATTCTGCATGGTTTTGTTTATATCTAATTTAAATATAAAAAAAATCAGATTATATTTTCCCGATTTGATAAACATATTTAGCGTGCTTAATTGCAACGATAGCGGTTAATCGGGTCCGAATATTTTAATAGGCAAAATATCGCGCAATTTGTGCGCTAAATATGGATCATGTGGAAACGTGTTTGTGAGTGACACAAGTGTCCAGACAGTAGGATATTCAGTCTAGGTTAAGGGTGTAAAGTTGGTTCGAAGGCAAAGGCTAGTGTAGTGCTCTAAATATTTAAGCAACGGTAAGATACACCAAGTGTATCAAAAATAAATAAATAATAATAAACTCAAATTTCTAGTCCAAATAAATTATAAATCATTCATTAATCTCTCACTAAGCTAAGTATATATTTAAAATTTGGTAAGGGGTTTACAAAAAAAATAGAGATAGATAGATTTTTTTTTAAATAGATATAGATTTATTCTTTTTAAAACAAACATAGATTTAGAGTTAGATAGATTTAGATAAATTTTCTGGAAAAAAAAAACCAACTGAAACTTCGATTTCTAAATCTATCTAAATCAACCAAAACATACGAATATTTTATGTTATATATAATCATGAAAGATTTAGATAAATCAACTGAAACATAGCTTTTTTTAAAGAAAATAATTTATTTTTTAAAATGATCTAAAAATTAATTTATGTTTTAAAATATATTTATTTCCCACAGTAGATTATTTTTTAGATTTGTTTTAAAAAATAAATTATTTTAATGTTTGTATAAAATAAATAAATTTATCTCTATTTTTAAAAAAACAAATCATCTAAATCTAAATCTATTTCTAAAAATAAATCTACCTCTATTTTTAAAAAACAAAAATTAAATTATTTTTATGTTTGTTCAAAATAAATAAATTTTCTGTAAACCCAAATATTAAAAAATATACTTCCAACATCAATCCATAAACCCAGACACAATTCCAAACTCAAACCAAAAAAAAAAAAAAAAAAAACTCATAAACCAAATCAAACCAAACCACACCCCTCCACATCTGAACCGGCCCCCAACCAACCCCCCATTTTTCGACAACTAAATTGGCAAAATTTTGGCCTAGGCCAAATTCCGCCAACTGAGTTAGCGAAAGAAAATGAGATGGGCCTCCCTCAGTTATATGGCGCTCTACGTGTCATTTATTTTGTTTTTCGCCATCGCAGATGGCAGAACGTTCCTCTATTTCTAATTTTTTTCAAAGTTGTTTCGTTACAATTAATTTTATTAAAATTAATTTCTCTACAGTAAATTTTCTAAATATTCACTAATTTGAATATAGAACTTTAGTGCGTTCAACAAATATTTACTTTGTTGGCTGCAAATAAAACTTGAGGCCTTTGGTATAAGAAATATCGTGTTGAATTCATAAACCTTATCAAAACCTAAGTCTTTTAAAGTACTTCTCAGTGCCCGTTTATGCAAGATCTGAAAAAGATCAAAATCATGTACCAAAGTTTGTTTGGTTCGATGAAGTGGAGCAAAATAAAAATTCTGGAGGTGAAAAGTTTGCGTGCGCATTGCATATTCACGTCATGTATATGCATATTTTATGAGTTCCTTCGTTGGATGTTTGTTGAAGTGAGTTGGAAAATATAATTTTTTGTAGTTCTTACGTTTGGTTTGTAATCAAGTTGTAGTTGAGAAGTGATATAGTTTTCCATTTTTGAATAGAGGTGAGGTTATGTCTATGACTACTACTATTATTATTATTATTATTATTATTATTGTTGTTGTTGTTGTTGTATGGATTAAAAATTTAAGAGTTTGATATAAATAACTAGAAAAAAAATAAGACACAAATAATAATAAGACTTTGATGTAAATAATTAAATAAAAATATGAGCTTACCCCCTTCCTAACACATTTGTTTATACTTTAGTAATTGTTGATAATTATGAATTACCACAAAAAAATACAACAACAAAAAATAAGACAAAAAGCATTGAATTAATTGGCAAATAATATTATTATAATAAAACATATGAGTCATAGTGCTCATATTTTTACATGAGCCATGCACATGTAGACAAATAGAAATAGACTCTCTATTCTTATTAGTCCACATGTGCATGACTCACATAGTAATATGAGCACTATGACTCATATTCCGTTTATCCAAATATATATAAGCAGACATGTTTTCATTAACACATTTGAATATCTATTTTTAGGAATCTTGTTAATTTATTATTGACACACAATTATCAAGACAAATTTTGTTTAAAAGATGTTAGAAAATATAATAATTAATTTGGAAAAAACAACTTTAACAACCATTTGGTTATTTTTATTTTTATTTTTGAAGTGAGAGGAATTCAGTTCTCACTTCTTCCTTTTTTTTCGAAAGTGAAACAGCTGAACAGTGAAACCGACATGAACTATAAAACCAATTCCATCACTTTTTTTTTTCCACTTCACACAAATTCTAGCCAAACAGCTTAACTGCATTCTCTACAGTAATTTTCACTTTTGTTGCATGACTTTTTGGTAGAACCAAACCTTCCCCAAAGGAAAGGGGGTGGGAATGGTTTTCTTCCACAACTTTAAACTTTCGTACAGTATTACATACATAAAACGGCATAATAAAATTATTTTAAATAAGCTAATTAATTTTAAAAATATTTATAGTAAAAGTTTGAGTAACTTAACATTGTGTCATTTTTCTAATTCAAATTTCATACCATTATGGTTTTTTTTTTCTTTTTCTTTTTCTTTTTCTTTTTCTTTTGCAAATTCCTTAGATCACTCTACTTCTACCTAATTCACTAAAATCTATAAATCAGTAACTTTTGAGTTATGAGTTATTGGGGTTAAGTTAAATGAGAATATTCTATCATAATTTACTTTACATTTAAGTGGAGCTGCTGGTAATAAATTTAGAGTTGAATAGCAAAAAGAAATCATATATGTGCAAGAGAGCTCATGGGAGTTTGAGACTGAACTTTTAAAATATAATTCATATATGATGAGGAGAAAAAAAAATTAAGTAACTAAAATAAATATAAATATAAAAAAAAATTATCCAAAATTGAACTAAGAATTTCGTAGAGTCTGCTTGGCAATTGTAAGATATCGGTTATGAGATATTTTTAGAGTATCGATTATGAGCGGTTATGAGGAGTTCAAATTTTTGTGGTTTTAAGTGGCGACTTTTAAACCAGTCTAACTAATGATTGGTAATTCATTAACGAACGGATCTGAAAATTTTTTACACGAATAAAATAACATATGTGTCCACATATAAACAAAATGTTCTCGAGCGCGGGAACTGCCATCCAGTCCACGTTTCAGTCAGGATGAAGTTCATATTTGATCAAAATAATAGAAACACATGAAATAATAAAAACTTTTAGATGAAAGTAGGAGAAAAAGATTTTAAAAACTTATCAAAAAAATAGCCGTAGTTTAGAAGAAGTAGAAGAGAAACACAGATGAAAAAGAAAAATAGGATAGGGTATTATTAATAGTTATAATTATATATATATTTAGGGGATATAAATGAAATAAAATAATAAAATTATTCAAAAATTATCGATTTTTGGTGTTTATAAAGCCACCCAAAATTACATTAAGCCGATTTGGGGAGGTTTTAGAGCCGACCAAAATCAGTGCCTCATGCAAAATAATTTCATAAACGGTCTGTCCAAAAATATTTTAAAATTGATAAAAACATCGTTACCAAACAGACCTTTAATTTGTAAGTATAACATCATAACAACTGCACCACAACTCATTTAAATACGTTTATGTTGACGTCCTTTTAGTCTTTGGAATCATAACGCCTTGTGTATCATGACTTAAGGCCGTTCCTACTCATGTGAGCATTTTTTTTTATCATAATGTTTTAAATCGACAAGACCACAACGGATTTCCGGAATTAAACTAGGACCATGTAGTTGCAGATTTCATGTCCACTGGTCCCTCTCCTACAACAACATACAAGTCTTAAGTCTTAATCGTTGACCTTTATTGTGTGTAGCTACCCCTAAATTCCTATATTGCTATGCATGGTGTCTTTCTTATTATTAATTAATTATATATGTTCTAATTTTGATAGTATGTTTCTTCCGAACAAAATAATCAACTTAGGCCGTCTCCAATATAAATTTCTAAAATTTAATTTATATTCTACTTGACATTATACTTTAAAAGAAAAAAATTATCCTAGTGGATAGAGTTTATAAATAGAAATAAAAAGATCAAGTTAATGATTACAACCTAATATTAATATTGCTACGAGATAAGAAAAATTTCTATGAGAGTTTCTACCATAGAATTTTTTTATCCTACGTCACCACCACATAGGATAAAAATTGAGATATAAATCATGGTTGGAAGAAGTTTTTCGTAAACATAAATTATATCATAGAAATAGTGTAGATAGAAATTCCCGTTGGAGATGGCCTTAGAAATTAAAATCTTTACACTCTTTCCACTTTAGTTATTAATCACATTAATTACGTACTTTAGATATACTTGGTACTAAGAGCATCTCCAGTGGGAGAGATTTCAAGTACTACATTTTGACTGTAGTCAAAATTTGTAGCACTTGAAAGCTGCAGTAGACACTTGTGCATACACTTGCCTGGAATTTGGTTTCCAACTACTGCTCTGGTATCCTCCGGTTGCTGCAATAAAATTGTTAGAAAGCTACAAGACACTCAAAATTTGGAGCGTCTTCTAACTCCTCTATATTAATTGTTGGACCCACCAAAAGTAACCAAACATGAAAAAAATAAAAAAGAGAAAAGAGAGAGGAAAAATCTTACCAAATAGGAGGAAAAAAAAAAGAGAAAAAAAGAAGAAATTAATTTGTAGTGTTTATTTGGAGTGTACCATTGTGTGTTAATATTATATAAATACTCCAAAAGTAGTTATTTATACAATCTTTAATAATTTGAAGTACGTGTTTAGAGTGTTCCGACTGTGGATGCTCTAAGCAAAGTGGTAGTTGCAATTGGACTTTTTAGTTTTTAGAACAAAACATAATTATATGGTTTTCCGTTGATAAACTCAATGACTTATTTATTAGGATTATTTAGTTTTAGGGTCTCATTTAATATTTAAAAAGAATACGTTTAGGTTTCAATATTCTCCAGAATATGATTTTGATTTTGTCCTAACAGTTTAATTGGACTGACCGTCTAAAATGGAGACCTAAACATAATTTTTTTAATATTATACGAGACCCTATAACTAAATCAAAATATGTGAGTGTAGTGCGGGTTGGGTTATTTAGTTTTGCATTGTGGAGACTGTATGACTTGGATTATTTAATTTTGCCATGATCAATCAAGAGTGAGTTTTGTGACAATATTGTTTGCTTCTATCCTGATATCAGCAGGCACACTATCCTTCTGGTGACAGTTTTGATGGAGACAACCTCATGGACATCATGTATCGTCAGATATCTCTCGTCCCGATCGTATTTTGAATAATTGCAATTCAAGAGCTCCGGATGATTGCAATGTTGAATTCATACGAATGCAAGTGCTTGGTTCATGGCACTGCACCTGCAAAATGTATGATAATGTATGCATGATTGCAAATGGCATTGACCAACAAAATCTGTGGAAAGGAGGCGCCACCATCACCAGCAAATTGAACACACTTTATGGCACTCGGTCATGAGGGGGGTTAGCTAGAGCCACTCCCTCTCTTCTTCTTTCTTCTTCTTCTCTGCCACCACCCAAAGCCTGCAATTATGAAGCCACTAACTCCTAACAAGATGGTTCCACTTCTATTCAAGTGTGTGCGGACAAATTGTAATGATCAATACTTGTGCAAAGACTTCTCCATGTCTGTTAATTATTTAATGTGCCATCAACGACTACGAGAGGATCATTATGAATGATCATTGAACCTGAGTCTTTTTCTGGTCACACACCAAAACTAAGAATAAAATATACATTCTTCCATCCAAGTGCCCTGTTAGTCCGAATAAAACACGTATATACGAATACATATTTTTAAAAGATTAAAATTAATACGTAAAATTTAAGCCTGTAACGTTTTAAACATGTATTGTACGAATACGTATAATATTTACGTACTTTTGAAAGAAAAATTCTCACATGCAACCTATTTAATTAACGAGAAAGAAATTCAACGGTCTTGTTGCTTGCATCAATAATCATTTTGTGAGATAGGGTAAAAATGTGAACTTATGAATTTGTGTTTAATGGGTTGTTTGCTTGCTAATTTATTAGGGATAAAAAAAAAATACATGTTGAATTTTTAGTACCGAATTTGTTCATATGAAACGTACTAAAAACGAATTAAATCTAATCCGAATGTTTCTCGTTTGACGAATATTTGACCGAATTTTTTAACATATTTTTTTTATACTGTACCGATTTATACTCGTATTTTTGCCGTCCCGATTGTTAATCACTAGTTAAAACTAGTTTAGATATTCACTAAATCACTCTAAAAATAATATTAATTTGTATCAAAATGATACGTAACAACTCTTGAGTGAGAATGTGAACATTCATTCTAATTTTAGCATATGAACAAAAATGGACTCAATTGACCATAACCACGCATATCTATGATATTACTTGGAAAAAATGAGACTATTAACACTCTTTGGAAATTTTATCCATTGAGCTGGCCTCACCACATGGCAGTGGGGAGATCTGTGGCGCCCCGTTCCTCCCATTCGAGGAGCGCGGCTAAGAAATACAAGACGGTATCGTTCGATCGGGATAGATTGAAACAAGAACTCGTCCTCGTTATGGATTTGTTTCTTCGGAATCGATTCCCATATTCAGTGGACCGTGCCCCCGTGATCGACATAGCGGCAGAGTCAGGAGGGACCTCTCCGCTGCATCTTTGTTGCCTCAGATTTCGATGTCGCTTGTTGCTTTCGTTCTTTGAGTAGGTTTTCGGATTTGCTTGTGTTTTCTTGAACGGTTTCGATAGATTTTATTATTTTCGTTCGTGAACTGCATTTCAATTCCGAGTTTGGAAAGAGTGGAAGAAGTATTGATGGAGCTGTTCATGGATGCAGGTGAATGAGCAGTAGGCGTCTTATGAGCGGAGTCTTGAAGCGCCTCTTTCCTTCTTCCTTCCAACCAACTAAGTGAGTGGCTACCATCCCGATTAGCTAGCCCTTCTTCCAAGTCTTCACACCTAAAAATCTTGCATTCTTGTAGTCCCGATCAGACGATACCAAGTAATAACTAAAACATGCCAAGATAAAAATGGGAATAGACTTGGATTATTATGCTTGTCATTCAACTTGGGAACGATTACTTATACTGCATGCTTGTTCATTTGGAATGTTCATCATATGCTTCAATTTTGGTTAGAATACATTTGTCTTCTATAAATTGTGCTATGCATATGGAACACACTTTGCTTTGCCATAGATTGATCAGAAAGACTATGCAAAACTGTTTATGTTAGGGAACTTGTATCGTGCTCGAAATAGACTAGAAATGTGCATAAATTGATGAAAAACTTAACGAACGTCGTTGATCACAGACAACTTGTGCACCAGGTTTTGGAGGTTTCGCGGACGGTCGCCGGGGCACTAGGACCGATCTGATCCGGACGGAACATATGGAATAGTCAATTGGAATTAAGAAAGAAAATGGCATGTGGCGGGGCTCGCCACCTGCGTCGCATATCGTTTTCTATCCCGTGACTATAACTCGTCCCTTCGTGGTATTATGCCAGTGATCCTTATGTATATTTAAACCTGTTGCAAACTAACTTGTGTCTTCGTGGCAGAGAAGGCATGATAAGTATTGTGCAGGTGGTTCAGACGGACAGGTAAAAGTCACCGAACGGTGGCAAGTTCATTTCAGTAATTTTATTATATATTGCTGCTTGTAAAATAAACTAAGGCAAGATAGAAATACCAGAAGTAATATGCATGCTTCATTAAAACAACGTATTGATTGGTATAGTTGGGTTAGCTCGCCTTCACCAGTATATTTTGATGTACTAACCCTCGTTGAAACAGGTTCCCTGCACTAAGGTGAACCGATCGAAGAAGTGAAGTCGTTTCCCGATCCAGTCCAGCTGTAGGCGCATCCTGATCGCGCCATATTTTGAAGCAAGGAGCTAGCAACCCAATACACAATACAGCTCCGTGGCAAGGCCGTCATCCCGTCCGGAGGTCTTTATCATTTTGAAGTTTAGTAAAGGGATGTAATGTACAGGACTGCCATCTCATTTTGTGTCAACACTTTTGTAAGCCCATGCGGCAAATTAGCTGACTCGTTCAAGAGTTTGTAATATATGTTCATTATCAATAAAGAGAACTTTTCCATGTTTCAATTTATCTGCGTACTCTGAATATGTGCTCGTTATGCAAAATACTCTAGCCTTGTGCGGACGAAACCCCAGGCCCGCACGACAGTCATGTCTCGGGGGATGCCCCAACGATTCTACGAAATCGGGGCGTGACATGTTGGTATCAGAGCACAGATTCAAGTTCCTTAACCCTCGTCCTGGAAAAGTTCCTTTAACGATCAATTCCTGTGCGAACTCTTGAACTCGTTAGGCCAAAATGATATACGCTCATGCAATGAGTCCATAATACATTATGATCATAATATAATTTACCTTCTTTTTGAAGGAATGACAGTAGCACAATCCTCAACGCTAGCACCGAGCGAAACGCAAGGCCAAGAAAGCAGTTCAGGTACTTCGGAAAGTTCAAGGAGCCAGCGAGCTATGTCTCGCATCGATCCCATCCAGCAAATGTTGCGGATGTTGGAGAAAAACCAACAAAGGGACGAGGCTCGCTACGAACGGGCCGAGAAGCGGGCGGAGGAGAGTCAGCTCAAGTTTCAAGACAATATAGAAGCTCGATTCTCAGTCCAACAGAAGCAGTAGATGTCCTGTAACAGATTGTGCAGACTTTGGCTTTCAACCAGTCCGCGGCAACAACAGCGACATCGGTGGAACATCCCGTGCTTGAAGTCGAGATGCCGCAAATTCCAAGGACGAGGGAAGTGACTGCCTTCGACTTTGGCAACTTCAAGAAAGTCTGCAACACTCCATTCAACGGGACTGAGGACCCAATCGTTGATCTAGATTGGTTGGCCAAACTTGAAGACCACTCCGCTCTGCTAGAGGTCCCCGAAGAGAAACGCGTCGCATGCGCGTAACTGCAACTCTGCCTCAACGCGCACGATTGGTGGAACGTGCATCGACGATCTCTTTAATTTGACCATGGAGAGGAGGCGATCGCGTAGACGACTTATTGTGCCGCATTTGAAGAGGAGTTTATACCACCTCCAGTGCGACGTCAGAAGGAGAATGAGTTCGTGCAACTTAGGCAAGGCAGTATGACATTTAAACAGTATTCCGCCGAATTCAACCGACTCTCCAAATTCATTAACGCCTATTTACCTGATGTAGCGAGTCGAGCTAGAAGGTTTGAAGGTGGTCTACGCCCTGCCATCCATATGCACGTAGTCGTTCATCATTATCAGACAATACGGAAAGTCATGAATCACGCTCTATCTCTTGAACTGCAGTATCCTCATGTTGCTGCCGGTGCTGTGCATACCTACAGTCACAAACGCCAAAGCAAAGAGAAAGAAAACAACACTGCAAAGCGTCAAAACGAAAGTGGTCATCAGAAAGGGAACCAAGAAAAGTGTTATGCTTCTATTGTAAGAAGCCAGGGCACACCGCAAACGAATGCCACATCAGAAAGGGTCTGTGCTTCAACTGTGGCGGTCCAGGCCACATATTTCGAAATTGTCCCCTCTCCTTTAAGCTTCTGCCTCAACGTAATATTCCTTAGAGGTAAGTTTGGGACGAAACTTCCAATTAGTTGGGTAGGATGTGGCGCCCCGTTCCTCCCATTCGAGGAACGCGGCTAAGAAATACAAGACGGTATCATTCGATCGGGATAGATTGAAACAAGAACTCGTCCTCGTTATGGATTTTTTTCTTCGGAATCGATTCCCATATTCAGTGGACCGTGCCCTCGGGATAGACTTAGCGGCAGAGTTAGGAGGGACCTCTCCGCTGCATCTTTGTTGCCTCAGATTTCGATGTCGGTTGTTGCTTTCGTGCTTTGAGTTGATTTTCGGATTTGCTTGTGTTTTCTTGAATGGTTTCGATGGATTTCATTATTTTTGTTCGTGAACTGCATTTCAATTCTGAGTTTGGAAAGAGTGGAAGAGGTATTGATCGAGCTGTTCGTGAATGCAGGTGAACGAGCAGTAGGCGGCTTACGAGCGGAGTTTTGAAGCGCCTCTTTAATTCTTTCTCCCTTCCAACCAACTAAGTGAGTGGCTACCATCCCGATTAGCTAGCCCTTCTTCCAAGTCTTCATACTTAAAAATCTTGCATTCTTGTAGTCCCGATCAGACGATACCAAATAATGACTAAAACATGCCAAGATAAAAATGGGAATAGACTTGAATTATTATGCTTGTCATTCAACTTGGGAACGATTACTTATACTGCATGCTTGTTCGTTTGGTATGTTCATCATATGCTTCAATTTTAGTTAGAATACATTTGTCTTCTATAAATTGTGCTATGCATATGGAACATACTTTGCTTTGTCATAGATTGATCAGAAAGACTATGCAAAACTGTTTATGTTAGGGAACTTGTATCGTGCTCGAAATGGACTGGAAACGTGCATAAATTGATGGAAAACTTAACGAACGTCGTTAATCACGGACAACTTGTGCATAAGGTTTTGGAGGTTTCGCGGACGGTCGCCGGGGCACTGGGACCGATCCGATCCAGACGGAACATATGTAATAGTCAATTGGAATTGAGGAAGAAAATGGCATGTGGCGGGGCTCGCCACCTGCGTCGCATATCGTTTTCTATCCCGTGACTATAACTCATCCCTTCGTGGCATTATGCCAGTGATCCTTATGTATATTTAAACCTGTTGTAAACTAACTTGTTTCTTCGTGGCAGGGAAGGCATGGTAAGTATTATGCAGGTGGTTCAGATGGACAGGTAAAAGTCACCGAACGGTGGCAAGTTCATTTCAGTAATTTTATTATATATTGCTGCTTGTAAAATGAACTAAGGCAAGATAGAAATACCATAAATAATATGCATGCTTCATTAAAATAACGTGTTGATTGGTATAGTTGGGTTAGCTCGCCTTCACCAGTACATTTCGATGTACTGACCCTCGTTGAAACATGTTCCCCGTACTAAGGTGAACCGAGCGAGGAGCTGAAGTCGTTTCCTGATCCAGTCCTGCTGTAGGCGCATCCTGATCGCGCCATATTTTGAAGTAAGGAGCTAGCAACCCAATACACAATACAGCTCCGTGGCAAGGCCGTCATACCATCCGGAGGTCTTTATCATTTTGAAGTTTAGTAAAGGGATGTAATGTACAGGACTGCCATCTCATTTTGTGTCTGTGCGGCAAATTAGCTGACTCGTTCAAGAGTTTGTAATAGATGTTCATTATCAATAAAGAGAACTTTTCCATGTTTCAAATCTATGTTTCAATTTATCTGCGTACTTTGAATATGTGCTCGTTATGCAAAATACTCTAGCCTTGTGCGAGTGCAACCCCATGCCCGCACGACAGTCACGCCTCGGGGGACGCCCCAACGATTCCACGGAATCGGGGCGTGACAAGATCTTCCTTCATTCTAATAACATCATGACATATCTTTTTTGTAGTGTCATGTCGTTTTTTTTTTCGTGTTTCATGTTGTTATTAGAGAAAAAAGACCTTATCAATGTCATGTGGTGAGACCGATCCACTGAATAATTTTTCCTTTATTTTGGTGTGTTTGGAAATTTCTTGGTAAAGAAAAAAATTGAAAAAAAGAAAATTAAAGGAGTAAACTAAATGTAAAGCTAATTTCTTTTTTCTTTTTTGGACTAAAAAATGGGAAAAGTAAAAAAAATGAAAGGTAGATTTTTGTTTTTTTGGGGGATAAAGACACAACTAATGTTTAGTATTTGGCTTTCTCAAAACTTTAGAATGTTAACTTTGTTTTTTATTTTATATTATACTTAACGTTTAAAGAATAGTTGGATAAATTTTCTCTAAATTCTTTCATCTTTATTCACTTTTCTTCCAATTTTGGACGAATTATTTTTGACGGAGCCCATATGAATTTATTTATTTATTTTTTAATTTTTTTTTCAAACTTTTTTTTTTCCTTCGTTCTAAGAACCATCACTTTTAATTTTATTTTATTTTTCAATTTTATTCTTAACTCTTTTTTTTCCCATGTTCTTTTCTTTCCAAACAATATGTTTAAATTAAAAGATTAATAAGATATGATGGGAGTTGTTTTCCTGTGTTTGTTTGCGTTTTTTTTTCTTTTAGGTAACCAAAAGAGAATGTGCCACATATGTACATGAAATCGTTCTCGTCTCTGTGACAATCTCTTTTGTTATTCTTTTACAGTGTGTTCTTTGATTACATAAAACTAATGTACGATCTAAAAAAAAAGAGGTTAAAATTTACTTATTAGTTATTAGTCAATGAAAAGTTTAAATATTTCTACTTAAAATCTATGTACTTGTGTTATTGTCTCTTCCTGTCATTTAATTTTAGAATTTTGTTAACATGTACTCTAAAAATATATATTAACATATTAATAGATATATATTTATATTAATATTTTTATCAACATATTTATCAATACATATTTTATATTTATTAATACATATTTTAAGTAAAATATGTATTGATAGATATATAGTAAAAGTATTAATATAAAATACACAATCTATGAATGTGCTAACAGGTGTTAACAAAATCCATAATTTTATGGCAAGAGTGTCTCTTGTTTGTTTATAATTTATCTTGGCTTAAGAGTTAACATAACCAACTGAGAAGCTAGCTGACGTTAAGTTGAACATTACCGTATAAAAGTTTGTGTCAAATTTTATAGATTGCAACAAGGCCTAATTTCTTTATTCTTGTGGTGTGCAATGGGCTATGATTAACACTTCTACATGATCACAATCCCTTGAATTATTGTATCTACACTTATTTGTTCACTTTTTGTTAATCCAAATTTTATTTCCTATTTTAAATACGAAACTTAAAGAACGTTTGGGACACAAATTTTTTTTTTTTTTTTTTTGGATAAATTTTGAGTAGAAAAAATCTATTCCAATATTTGTTTTAGGTTACAAAAATATACTTTTCGGAATTAATAATATCCGGATAAATAACTTTTTTTTACAAAACATGGAAATTTTATTCCTTAAGAATATGTTGGTATATTTTTTGTTTCCGTCCCGGACAAATATTTTTGTTTTTGTTTTTTCTATGAATTTTTTAATTGTTTTTCCTTTTTTAATCCTTTTCGTTTAAAAAAATAGCTTTTTACGGGGTTTTTTCCCCCACTTTTTCTTTTCTTTAAGAATTCTTTTCCGTACTTATCGTTTTTTTTTAATACGTAGAATTTGATTTTTGTAAATATATAATTTCGGCTATATAGTATTTCGCATATCAAATGTTTGTGGCTATATAGTATTCACATATCAAATGTCTTCTAAGAGATATAAAGTATAGTCTGTGGAGTCGTGGCATGTTGGTTACGATGAGAGGTTTATGTGAAGATAGGTACGATTTGAATTTCTTCTTGGGAACTTAGTTTCTAATCCGGTGGAGGAGAAAAAAATAAAAATAAAAAATAAATAAGAAAGAAGAAAGAAGGAAGAAGAAGTCCAAATTGGACTTTGATCTAGTGGCTATTATGACCCACTAAAAGGCCTTTGGGCTGGTATAACGAGATGGTGCTGTTCCATGGGAACTTTAATCAAATTCAACATGGTAAAGAGAGTGTACTCAAAATCCATTCGGTGACTCGGGATTGATATACTGTTCCATGGGAACTTTAATCAAATGCAACATGGTGTTGTACTACTACTCGTCACCATGCGCTCACTGGTTGTCTGGTACTGATTTGGTGTAATGTACGCAGGATTTAAAACTTCAAATGTTAGTGCCAGATAGTTGGATACTTAGACAAACTACTTTGTCAAGGTTTCATGCGCATAACAGGGACAAAGTGCAAATAACCCTCACTCAATACATTTTTTTTTTGATAGATTAAATCCTAGTATTTTGGATATTTTGATCAAATTACCACCGTATGTCCACTAGTTTGTACAATTTGAACGTTATAGTCAAATTTTGACTTAAAAAATACTTGAAATATCCAAAATATCCATGCACATGACTATTAAAGATTGCAATAGTCTTACCATAGTTATGCATATAGGTTTAAAATATCACATATTTTACGATTTTTTTCTATTTTTTCTCCCATGTTTCACTCCGTTCTCACTCTGTTTTATATTTGTATATTATTAGTTTGTTTTCTTTCCTGCGTTATTAATCCAAATAATCCTTGTCGACGCTCAATTTGTTGTTCGTTGATGTCGCCGTTCAATTTGGGTACAAATTACACAAAATTAAAAATTAGAAATGATATTTAAACTATGTTTTTATACAAAAAGCGTAAATCTTGTGAGATTTTTTTTACACTTTATCAGAAAAACAATAACACTTTTTATGAACAAGAGAGAGAGAGGCATTAGACAAGAACCAGCGAACAATAACGGAGTTAAGACAAAGTTGAAAATGAATACTCCTTATATTTGAGAAATTATTCAGTGAGATGGGCGCACCAACTCACCACGTGAGCTAATCCAAGGTTAAGAATGAGTACCCTTACTATTTTTGGTAATCATATTTTAATAATATTCGATAATTATTTGATTAATTTTTGTCGTACCAGTTCACCATTCACCACTGTCATATACTAAGTTGATCACCGGATAATTTATACTTATATTTACGCATTCATTTTTTGAAAATAATCGGCTTCACTTTAACTTAAACATCTCACGAGTTCCATCGCAAAATTACTTGAAGGAACATTCTTTTGCAGATTTTGAACGATTTCAAGACAATGACAGTTTGTTTTGGTTTTTATTATATGTCTTTTTTATCAGATTAAGAACTAAATTTTTCAAAAAAAAAAAAGAATTATATTTATCTCTACTGAAATTTTTTATCGTAAAATTTCTTATAGTAACCAATAGACTACGATTCGACGGACTCGAAACAAGTTTTGATATTTTCATCTTACAATTTGCCACATCTGGGATTTGATCAGAAACTTAGAGGAGGAGAACCTATGCCTCCCAATATAATATGATTAGCGAAAGCTATCACTTGTCCAAATCAGAGGTTATGATTAGATACCACCCCCTCATTGTTCAAAAAAAAAATTCGATTATGACAATGATTTAAGCATCTGAATATATACGTGTAGGCTTGTACCACTTAGTAATTGTTTGGTGAACAGAAAATGGATTTGAATTTAAATTTAAATTTAAATTTAAATTTAAATTTAAAAAAAATATATATGTACTTTTTTTTTTCTAGTAGAAGATAAAAGTGTTTCATTAGAATAGAAAGTGAAAAAGTAAAAGGTGAAAAAGTTAATATTAATTATTTATGAAATAGAATTAGTTATTAATTACATAATATTAACAACAACCACAACAATAATAATTTTTTTTCGGGAATTTATAAGGACACTACACTTATTACTTGGGGCTAACACAAAATTATTTTTTTCCAAAATTACAAGTTTGCCACTCATAAAATTACTTGGGGCTAGTCCACACCAAGGTATATAAGTGAACAAAATTTTTATTTTAGGCATTTTTTCTTGACTTGAAGAAACTCTCATTCTCCAAGTCTAAACCTAAATTTGAAAATTGATAGTTGTGGTCCCAAGCGGAGGAGAATTTTGCTTTGGTGATTGTCCAACGAATATTCTTCCGGTATGTCTTCGACAACATACGATGAATAAGTTTTGAGATTGTCAGAAAAAAAATTTAGTTTTTTTTTACTATTGTAGGAACAATGCATGAAAATATCTTCGATGACGAAGTCGAATCATCAAATCCATTAAATATGCACTCCGGACGTTCCGAAGAACATGTCAGTTGTTCCGAAGCACGTACGGTACGTCAAACGACAACCCTAATTCAACAGTCATCATGTAAGGACTGTCAATAATTCTACAGTCCTATATAAATATAGGACTGTCAGAATTTCGACAGTCCTATATAACAGTAGGACTGTCATAATTTTGACAGTCCTATATACAAATAAGACTGTCAAAATAGTGACAGTCCTGGATAATTATATGAAGTTATTAATGTTTATATTATTTTATATTGGTTATAGGACCAACCTTGTACAGATATTGTGGTACATCCTGCTATTGGTGTTGATGTTGATGATATATTCTCAACGGATATTCAATTTGCAACCCAGGAAGAAGCATTAGAGTGGTGCAGAGAAGTTGGAAGACGACATAACGTAGTAATTGTCATTGCAAGATCCATCAGATCTCGGCCGGGCCGAAAATATGTAGAGCTAGGATGCGAAAGAGAAGGTGTGTTTAGGGAGCATCATAAAAAAAGGGTGGTGTTGAAAAAAAAATCCCTAAGAAAAATATTGGGACGAGAAAATATGGTTGTCCATTGAAGGTGTTGATTGTAAAAGTAGAAGATGTGAAGTGGATAATCGAAGTTAAGAATGGAAGACACAATCATTCTATTCCAGGGACACTTACGGGTCATGCATACGTGGCATAGTTGAAGGAGGATGAGAGTAAGTTGGTTGAAGAATTGTTCCTTTCCGGAGTTGCACCAAAAAAAAAAATATTCTGTCGTGCGACAAAAAGAAGATGGGAACAAGTCTACCATTAGGACCATATATAATAGTTTGGCCAGAGCAAAATTTAAAAGTATGAAAGGAAGAATGGCGATACAGCAAGTATTGAAGTTGCTTGGGGAGCATCACTACGTGGAGTACCATAGAAGACATCCACAAACTTATGAACTCCTTTCGATGTTTTGGGCTCATCCTGATTGCACACACTTAGCTCGGTCCTTCGCAGACGTGTTGATCCTTGATTGTACATATAAGACCAACAAGTTCAAGATGCCTCTTTTTCACGTTGTTGGGTTTACGTCTACGGGAAAAACATTTACAGTCACTTTTTGTTTTATGAAGAGTGAGACAGTAGATGATTACACATGGACGTTGAGGAAACTACAATTCCTTTACACAGGTTACAAAGAGCCCTCTGTTTTTGTTACCAACAGAGAATATGTGCTGATAAATGCTATAGAGATTGTATTTCCTCATGCGCATAGACTACATGCACTTGGCATATAAATTGAAATATCCAAGCTCAATGCAAGAGAAAATTTAAAAATGTGGACGGTAAAATCGACATGCTTCGCTTCGAAGAATTTTACAGTGATTGGAGTCTTGTATGGCGAGCAAGTACTACAGACAACTATGACACAGCATGGTACATGTTCCACCAAAAGTGGGAGACGAGTAACCCGACATGCATAACTTATATCAAAGATACTTGGCTAGAACCACATAAAGAGCAATTCGTGTTAGCATGGACGAACATGGTGAAGCATTATGGCACAATCACTACGAACCGGGTCGAAGGACCACACTCAAGTTTAAAAAGATATCTACGGTCATCGGTCGGTAATTTTGTCTCCGTTTGGCAATCGATTCATTTGATGATGACTTACACGGTGAACGAGATTGTAGCATCATTTGAGATGAGCCTAAATATTGCAAAGCATGAATACAAGCATGAACACCTCTTGGATGGTTTAATCCATGTAGTATCTCATAAGGCATTTGGCTTATTGTTTGAGGAGATTGGTAGGTCGAAGTCGGTGGGTTATGATCCCGAGGTTTGCGGTTGTTCATATCGACATTCACTCGGACTTTCTTGTGCACATGAGATCAACGAATATCGTCGTGAATCTATACCTATTCCAATAGATGTTGATCAACGTTGGAGACAGTTGTCGATAATGCCGAAGGTGGAAGTTCAAGATGATTTCTTTGCTTTGCCACAAGTGAAACTTCTGCACGCAAGGTGGTGTGTCACATCGGAACCGAAGAGAAGATCCATTGAGGTTAAAATCCAAGAAATTGTAGTCCCGGCAACAACTCGATTGCAAGAGCCATCTGTCGTTCGAACTCCTAAGGGAAGACCACAGTCAAGAAAGAGTAGAGCAAAAAAGAAGGAGGAGGAGTCAACTAAAAGAGATCCATCCTTGTTTGAACATATTGAACGCAGTTTGGAGGCAAAGTCCGTAATGGATGGAGTGGTATTTTCGCAGAAAAAGAGTAAGCTTACTATTCAAAGGGGGAAGAAACAGAAAACGAACGATGCAGTCACGGCGGAGGGTTTAGATAACTTTTCTGATTCATATAGTCTATACATTAAAAATTTCCTACCTGAGATACGGAATTTTATTTGGTCTATTGTTGATGTTTCTAAGGATGGACATTGTGGATATCATGCACTAGCAAGACAACTAGGCTATTCAGTTGAAGCAGGATGGAGACATGTTAGGGAAGATCTGTACGAGGAGTTGGAGTCTCGACTACCCTTCTATAGGCAGATACTCGGCGAAGAAATTGTTGGAGATTTGTTGGCAAGCATACCTTGTACGAAAACAGTTACCGGACCAGACCATTACATGGATGTCCCGCCTGCTGCTTACGTATTCTCTAATAGGTATAAGATACCTATTGTAATTATCTCACAAGGTATTAACAATACTTTCTTTCCAATGTGTGCTCCCTCGGCCGAACACGGAGTATCCAATCTATGTTGCATAGGGCTTGTCGGACAACACTTCGTCATCCCAAGGTTGATCGGTCATTCTCCTATTTCGCCACCTTCTACGCTTTGGTATAAACACGCACCAAAGGAAGCGATCGCATGGACGACATCCTACACGGATGCAATGGCTGCCTATAAGAAGATGATGAAGATGGAGGATCCAAAAATCATGCCGAACGACTACTTTGATATTTTAATCGATTGATACTGTATATAGAAATATATTTTGTGCAATGAGTCATGTATGTTTAACTGTATATTAAACTGTATGTTGTGTGTATGTTATGCAATGAATGGAGCTATCCAATTGATACTAATCGATTTTGACTGTATGTTGTGCATTGATACTAATCGATACTAGGACTGTCAATATGTAAAAGTGACAGAAAACTAGGACTGTCAACATGTTGATAGTCCTAGTATATACTAGGACTGTCAATATTTTGACAGTCCTAAACTTTACCCACTGTCTATGGGCAGTTATATGTAAGTTTAGGACTGTCAACATGTTGACAGTCCTAGTATATACTAGGACTGTCAATATTTTGACAGTCCTAAACTTTATCCACTGTCTATGGGCAGTTATATGTAAACATTTTAATAGTCCTGGAAGAAACTAGGACTGTCAAATTGTTGACAGTCCTAAACTTTATCCACTGTCTGTATACACAGTTATAAGTAAAATTAGCTTTATTGTATAAAGAATTGACAACTGTATGTATGTAGCAAAATTTGAACACAAATTGTATACATATAGCAATTGTAGCAAATTATCAAATTATAGCAATTGAAGCAAATTCATTCAAAGTGTCAATAGTAGCAAATTCATTCAAAGTTTTACAACTCAAACTCATAGTTTAAACTTTTACAATTCTCAAAAGTCATATTCATTGAAAGTTTTACAATTCTTCAAACGGGGCCTAAACTTCATGCCGCCTCTTTGTACGTTGCTCTCTATTTTCCAAGAAAGGAAAATCTTCAGCGTTGTCAATTTGTTGGAGTTCGTCATTGGTTGCCATATAATTCGAACCCTGGCAACTTACGAGGCTTCTTCCCAACTTCTTCACTTTCCTTGCCTGTTCATGAGAATTAAAAAAATTTGTTTTAAACATTTACAAATATCAAACTTAAAGTATAGAAGTTGGCTCACCATCTTGACCAATGCAGTATACAAGACTGATTTGGCAGGAAGATCTGAAGGTACATACACAATATCACCTCCGCGTTGGAACAAGGTAGGTAGTTCGACAGCGGCGTAGTAGGCGAGGTAGTCGTCGCTACACTCCGTCATATTGACTGTTGCTTGTCGTTCAGTATCTCTAATAACGTGGCATTGCCACTCGGTGAAGAAGTCCGATACCCAGTTGAACGCCGCAGGAATATAGTTTAGCGGTTTGTACCGCGCGGAGGAGTTATCATTTTCAAAGTGCGCTTTGGGACAGTTTGAACGTAGCCAAACTGACGGAGCACTCTATCCGGCATATAAGCCTCCTCGATTTCATGACAACTGATAAGACCGTAATGTAAAGTGACTGGTTGCAATGGAGGACTAGTCTGTCGCAAATCACGGTATGGATCCCAAACAATCTGTACCGCATAAAATTTAGCATAACGTCATTTAGCATAACGTAGTCAATTAATACCAATTAAGTACAAAATTAGGTCTAAATTCACCTCTTCTGTCGTCATATCTCCGAGTGCATTCCGTAGGACGGCCAATGTGCGAGAACGTTTGACATCTTCCTTAGTTGGCTCCATCGGCACATTCTAAGAAGGTTCTCGTCATACCCTCGGTTCAGTTTCGCCCGCTCCAGGGTTGGAAAGTGCTCGTATATCCATGCCTTCACATAACCAGGTTAAAAAAATATTAGTCCAAAAATAAACAACAAAATTTTAAATTATGTATAAAAGTTGACAAAGATATATCTATACATGGAGTAGAGTCTGGCATCCGGATATTATCTTCGAACCCACGCGGGATGCCGCACCAAGCTCGCGGTAAAGGTATGCTAGTATACCGCTTCCCCAAGATATTTCTTCCAATGTGTCAATGTTGTCCAAATTGAGGAGATATTTGGCATGTATGGATGTTCCAGACTTATCCGTAATGCCAACAGCCCCTAAGATGTGTAACACCCCGTTCCGCTCAAGCGGACTGCCGTCTCAAACGGCAATAGTGCAGCTGTCCCGACCCGCTTTGCCTCGAACGAGAAGCAAAGGATATCCAGACTTGTCCCTACAGGAATCCGGCTTAGGCTTTCAGAGGCTCGCTCGGCGTATCGCTCTACCGAGGTGAATCATCGCTAAGGTGGGTTGCTACGGTGAACTTGTCTTTGCTTAGCCAGCACACATAAAATCTGGAATATACATGCTACTCGCTAGGTGATTCACCCCCTGCATGCTAATAAATCCAACGCACCTAGCTAAGGGAATAATCCCAACGGTATTGCTTGCTAGAACATGGAAATGAAATACTGCTTGTATTCAGACCCTCGCATGCTAAGTCCCCTAACGATTTCATCTCTCGGCTTACCTTCGGGCCCGAGCAAACGTGTCTGCTTATGTTCCTTAGAAACGCATGCTTGTCTGTTGTATGTTGCCTTGTATTCATCCAAACCCCGGAAGACTACTAAGTAGTCGTTCCGTGCCTGAACGAACCTGCAAGTATCCGGGACCGTTAGGTCACTAAGGCAAATTCTAAACCAGGGAATCTGCACCAAGAATGAATAAATCCCTGGATTACAGCTCGAGGAGCAAAACTACTGAATCCTGTCTCAACAAGTTCCATATATATATTCTGTTCGAACTCGTTCCATACCGGACTTGTTCATATATATATATATATTCTGCCACGAACTTGTTTCTGTATCTGACCCGAGACCCTGACTTGCATATCGCGGACAACTTGTAAAAGGTGATCTTCGGATCTTGTTCCGCGGGCGGTCACCGGGGCACTGGGGCCGACCCGGTCTAGACGAAACTTCTGGTAGTCGTCTGTTTCGGCGGGATAAGTGCAAGGCTCTCCGTTTCTGTATGCTTGCACTTCATCCTCGACCCTGAGACTACAGTAGTCGTCTGTTTCGGCGGGATAAAGTGCAATGCCCATCGTGTTCATTGCTTGCACTTCATCCTCGACCCTGAGACTACAAATCTGGTCCTTCATGGCTATGCCAGCGACTTCTGTTCATATAGATAAGTCATCCTCGCTTAGCGGCTATCCGCGTGCGAGTCACTTTATCGCATCAAGAACAACTAAACACCTGAACGATCATGTTATAAAATGACCCTCGTGTTTGCATATGCTATGCCTCCTGAATGTTATACTTGCCCGTGCTTGAATTAACAATGTTTGCCTTGGACAGGGAAGGAGATGGTAAGTTGGTAAGTCTCGCCGTGTTTCCTCTCATGTCGCACGGCGCACTGCCACACGGATTAGGCTATTCAAATCTGCATGAAACTGATCCTAAGGCAACTAGAAAGACAACTTAATAGTTGTGCACGGAACCTGTATTACGTGTTTGGATTTGTCGAGCGGGCGAGTAGCTTTCCCACCAGTGCATTCAATGTACTGATAATCCACCAGTTTGTATGCAGGGTGCGGGAGAACCTCGTTCGGTGCAGATGCCTCCTTCATGCGTGCTAAGGCCAGGAGTTCCCTCTGAAGCCTTGCAACGGTGCGTCCGGGACTGAAGCACATATACAAGACATAATGTTGTGAACATCGCCTGAACCTCGCCTGTACAATCATTCCAAAAATTGTAGCCACTTGGCACGCTTTTACTGTTTCAGAAAGAGAGGCTTGAACGACTTGTAATCTCGGCTATACGCCGCCTGTAATACATGTTTATATCAATAAAGAGCTTGCTTTACTTCAACTTGTGTTTCAATGCTTCCGCTACTATTGTCGACTCAGTGAACCTGTTACCGATCGCCTATGCGTTCATGACTCCGCTGCACTCGGATAATCTGTGTGACTCTGTGGCTTAGAACTCTTGCCGCCAGCCAATGAACCATGGCCTTGCACGGACGTGGAACACGCTCGTGCGGCATCACGCCCGGATGGGTTAAGCGATCGTTCCGCGGGAGCGCTGGTGAGGGTGATTCCCGCCTAGCGGGAACGGCCGATTGCCTGCGGGAGATCGGGGCGTGACAAGATGAACTGCATATATCCACGGGCCACATTATCGCTATTATCCATTTCGGGGTCCGAATCAGCGAATATCTCCTCCAAATATTTTAGAGGAAGTCCGTAGGACTTCTTGAATTCTCGAAGACCGGCAAAACTAGTTGCATCAACTCCCAGACACCCTGATACATAATCCATAATATGGTCGTAAAAGTTGATGCTCGACTCATCAAAAGTTTGATTCATCATGACTCGACCATCAACCCTAAGTCCCAATATATGATGGACGTCATCAAGGGTAATCGTCAACTCCCCATTGGGTAGATGGAAAGTGTTGGTTTCAGGATGACATCGTTCTACAAATGCTGATATCAGTACATTATCCACCGTCGTATATGAGTAGCTACCCAAATATTGTAAACCGGTGGGACTAATTTTTGCCTTCACATCGTCTCCCAATAATTCATACCTCCATGTATTATATTTTTTCCCGTGGTTGATCGCCGTCAACATACGAGAACTCTCCTGAAAAGTAAACAATTGGATGAAGTTATACCTCAATGTAAAATATACTTATCTATAAATAAGTGGATAAACTTTGAACTTACAACTATATATAAAATTCTCATAACGTAATGTACTTATCGGGTTATTCCATATTTGGTATGCAATATGGTTTTCGATCGACGGTAACATAGAGCAACCGTTTGGACGAGTCTCGATTGGACTATGTGGCTGCTCAGAAGGTCCTGAACCATCAGTCGAGGGTTTGTGGGAGACTGTCGACAGGACTATCTACAGGCTGCGAAGGTCCTGAACCATCAGTAGGCCGATGTGGGACATTTGGCATGTCCTCATCGGAGGAGGAAGAAGAACCGGAAGAACTAGGAGGAGCACGTCTCTTCGAACGAGTGACAGTCTTCTTCGTCAATCGACATTTCCTCACTTCAGGGCGTGCCTCGGACTCGCGGATAGTGACACCTGGTGCAATAGTACGCGAAACATTGCGTTCCTTACGCATCGACGCAGTAGGGCGTCTTCTGATGATATCTTCATCCACAGTGCCCTTCCGAGGGTCATGACTATAAGACAAAAAGTAAAATTTCATTTAACATTCTAAATTAATTTAACATTCAGGACTGTAGAAATTCCTACAGTCCTATACGTATACAGGACTGCAGAAATTTCAACGGTCCTAATTTTTTAGGACTCTTGGAATTTCTACAGTCCTTTATAAATTTAGAACTGTAGAAATTTCTACAGTCCTTCATTTATATAGGACTGTAGTTTTCTCTACAGTCATAAATCTATATGGGACTGTAGAAAATTCTACAGTCCCGTCCGATACTGCTCGACACTGTCGACGATTGTCGATATTGTATGTCCTAAAATCGGGTTCGATCATCCAAGTAAACGTCTCAACTACATCCTAAACTCCATTCAGGACTTGTATGCCCTCATTTGAAGAATGGAGAGAAAATCACTCAAAACTTTCGAAATGCAATAGAATTTTTTTAAATTTTTGGGAGAATTTTATAAATGCAATAGAACAAGGAGAAAGAAGATTTGTACCTTGATTCTTTCGAGACTTTGGGAGCCATCGACAAGGAGGAGGAGGACGAACTCGGGGAGAAGGGCTCCCGCGGGAGGGGGAGGGCTCCGGTGGCTTTGGGAGGGTTTGGGAGGAGGGTTTCAAGTTTGGGCTAGTATGAGTAAAAAATGGGCTAGTGTGAGTAAACTTTGTTCATTAATGGGCTAGCCCCAATCCTGAGCTAGCCCTGAGTAAACTTTGTAGTGCCCTTATAAATTCCCTTTTTTCAGGCTAATTTTTTTCTGAGTTAATTGTCGAAATGGTACATACAGAATGTAATGTTTGTCATTTTTGTGATCGAATTTTTTTGATCGAAATGATACATGAGCTTTGTATTTTGTTCAATTAGTGCTAGAAGTAAATTTCGTTGGTATTTTTGGATAAAAATCGATAAAAATGGACATGTAGTGATTATGTGTCCAATTTTTATGATTTTTTTTGTCAAGTTTTGGATTTGGACTATCATTTTCAGAAGAATATAAGTGTTCGAAGAAAACTGTTTGGTGAAAATAGTTAAAAATAGTAGTCCAAATTTTTATTTTTTTTGACAATATAACCATTAAAAATATGGCACGTGACCATCATATATCTATTTTTATTATTTTTTATCCAAAAAATATCAACGAAATTTACTTCAGGTACTAATTGAGCACAAATGTAAAGCTCATGCACCATTTTGGCAAAAAAAAAAGTGCGATAATAAAAATGACAAACACTACGTTCCTCATGTACTATTTCGACAATTAACACTTTTTTTCTCTACTATTTTCTTTCAGACTATTATTTATTTATTTTAATTTAAAGAATATAATTGATATCACTAATTATATTAATTCATCCAATTCCCACCACTAATTATTTTCCTGTGTCAATAAAAAAAAATCCACACGTGTCAGCTATCGACTCAAGCTCTAATTCATCCAAGGGAGGACTGGCGGCCGAAGACGAATAGCTGCGTTGCTGAGTCGGGAGGTCGCCACTCCCTCTTCTCCGACAGTGCGGCACTGCTGCAGCTTCAAATTTTTGTTGGTTAGTTTAATTAGTTTAAACCTTTGGAATCCACCCACATCCACCGTCGGATAATGGATGTGGATTGTTGGAAGTATGAGAGAAGCAGAGGGAGACAGGAACTGCATAAACAGTGATTTTTTTTTTTTTTTTTCCAAATTCACCTTTCCATGTGCTAACCAAACAATGGATTGTATGGATTTTGAAACAAATCCGGTGGAAAACAAAATTCAGGCTCATCAAACAGGCCCTTAAGAACAGCATCTCCAACCCTACTAAGAATTTGTGTGTGTGTGTGTGGGGATTCTTGCACGAAATTTTATTTAAAACTTTTTCTCCATTATCATTTTAAGTAATTGTGAAGCTTATTCAGCAAAAGTGATAAAAAATATTGTAAAGTTGATTTTTTAGTTCTAGATAATATAGTTGACAAATATCTTCATATTCATGTTATTAATTATGAATAAAAATAGACTAAATTATAACTTGATACTCTCAACTATTCGAAATGTTCAACTTGATATCCTCAATTTTGATAGTTATTAACTTAATATACTATCTCAACTAATATTTTTAACTTGGTACCCTCCGTTTATTCACCGTTAATTTTTTCGTTAAAAAAAAAAAATAAAACAAAAAAAATAAAATCCTAAACTACCACCCTCTTCAACCCAAACCCCTCACAACCCCTCATCACTGCCACCCCTCCTCCCCCGACCCCAACGGCACCTCCACCCCCGTTGGCCCCTCACCTCCTCGCTATGCTCCCCTTCCCCGACCGCGCCCCCGACGTCCTCCAAGCGACCCAACCCACCTTCCCCCCCTGCGTCCCCGCCCCTCCTCGTGCGTCCCCTGCTGGGCTCTCCCTGACGATACTCTCCTCCTCACCACGCCTCCCCTTCCCCGAAGGTCCCCGCTCTCCCCCAAGCGCACGCACCCCCACCCCTGCGCCTTGCATGTCATCGCCCTCTGCGCGCTCCCACCGGGCCCTCCCCGACGACACCTCCCTCCTCGCTACGCCTCCCCTGTCACGCCCCGATTTCGGCTAATCGATAATCGTCCCAGGGGGTGTGATGCCGTGCACGCGTAGGGCGCGCGTGCACGAGGCCTTAGGCATAAGGATATTCTTTAGATCAATGCAACAGAGTAGACAAATAAGATAACACAAGGTTGAGGCATAGAAAAGTTTCTCTTTTATTTATAATGAACATCTTGTTACATTGCTTGACTCAAAAGTATAAAATGCCCCACGGGCTTACAAACTTGGACGCAAAATGAGATAGCCGATCCATACATTATGTCCCTTTACATAGTTTCAAAACACAAAACACCTTGGGTGCGGGTCAGCACCATCGCCTTAGCGTTATTTCCGCAACGGAGAGAGAGGGGAAGGCTTCTAGCTTGAGCCTCCAAAAGTCTTGGCCACGAACCGCCAAGAATCCCAAAAGTTTGGAGAGATTTTCAGCTCCTCGCCGCGTTGCCTTGCGCCGGGGAACCTGCTACAACGAGGGTCAGTACTTCGAAAAGTACTGGTGAAGGCTAGCTGCTCAACTTTACCAAGCTCTTTTAGATGAGTTTTAAATGAACATGCAACATTTATGTGTTCATGTGACTTTCTATTCTTGCCTAGATCAGATTTCATTTAGCAGGTATGCAAGAACAAAATAACATAACTCCACATGCCACCGTTCGGTGACTTTACCTGTACCGTCTGAACGACCTGTACAACTTACCATAGCCTTCCCTGTCACGAAGACATAGTTAGTCTGCACAGTTTAAATATACACAACATCTTTCTTTGTTGTTTAGGAGCCATCATGGGTTTAGTCTGGGCTGGCGGCGACGCTTGCAGCGCGGGTAGCTAGCCCCGCTACAATTCCCCGCTCCCACGACTAAGAAAGTAGATTCCGCCCGGGTCGAAACGGCCCGGTGCCCCGGTAACCGTTCGCAGGAACCTGGATCCCTTGTGCACAAAAATTCCCATGACCATTTCTATGAACTGAACTTCATAGATTTACTTACTAGCGATTTAAAGAACATCATGTACGAAACTGCTTTACTGTACTATCACAATCAACCAACAGTTATATGAAATAACATGCAGCAGTTTATAGAAGAACACCTTGAACTATCAATAAATACCAACCCATTAAACATCCAACGAACATGCATGCATCAATAAATTTATGCAAGGTTTTATATGACAAGCAATGGGTGTTCCAAGCCTACTTCTTATCTTATCTTGTTATCCAACTTATTACTTAAGTGGTGTCGTTTGATTGAATGCACAACTGAGTCAATTTTATTATGAACGGAGCCCTTGGAAAGAAGGTGCTTATCGAAATAGAGCCACTCACTTAGTTTGTTGAATAGGAAGAAGAAGGAAAGATCTCTAAGACTCCGCTCGCGCGTCGTCTACACGATCACCTGCACGCACCAACGGATGATCAATACCTCCTGCTTCGGTCTCCAAGGCTCGATACGAAATGCGAAATCCTAAGAACGAAAGCAATGAAATCCATCGAAACCGTTCAAGAAAACGCAAGTCCTAAAACCAACAAGTACGCAACCAAACGGCAATCGAAAACGGGCAAGGAAAACCAACACAACGGAAGGGCCTCTCTCTACTCTGCCGCCGAGTCCTTCCTTGAGGCACGATCCATTGATTATGGGACCTGATTCCGAAGAAACCAATCCATAACGAGGAAAGGATCTTAATTCAATCTGTCCCGTTCGGACGGTCGTAAGTATTTCTTGGCCGCGCTCCCCGAATAGGGGGAACGGGACGAACGGGGCGTTACATCCCCTCCCCCGCGCATTCCCCCCCCCCCTCCTCGCCACGTCCCCGCACTACTCGTGGCCCCCTCCGTGCGCCCCCGCCCTCCCTGAGCACCTCCCCTCTCCGCTGTGCCCCACCGATGGCGGCCGTGGCTGCTCACTGCTACTACTACTGGTGGTGGTGGCTGTTGCTGTTGCTGTGCTCCCCTCCCCCCTCCGGCGCCGGCGCCGGAGAAAGAGGGGGGACGTCGGAGAAATGAGGAGGGCTGCCGGAGGAAGGGAAGAGGGAAGGACATTTGTGTCATTTTATTTTTCAGTTAACACTCCTAGGACAAAAATGGGATGAGGGTATTAAGTTGATGCCTATAAAAGCTTAGGGTATCAAGTTAAACATTTGGAATAGTTGAGTTTATCAAGTTGTAATTTAGCCACAAAAATATTTAGACCTTGTTTGGTTCGTGGAAATAGAAGGAAATGAAATCAATTCCTTACTATTTTCTTTCCTTTGAAAAATTACAATTTTTATAGATTTTTTCTTTGGTGTTTGGAAATGCCAAAAAAATTGAAAGAAAAAGTTAGTACTTAAAGGTGGAAAGTGAATACTTTGGATTAGTGGAGGGAATCACTTTTATTTTCTCTTCCATTTCTTTGATATCCAAACATAGGAAAGAAATGAGTTTCATTTTCCAACTCCATCCTTCCGCGAACCAAACAAGACCTTAGAGAAAAAGGAAAAAACGAAAAAGTTGTCTTGGAAGTTGAAAAAACAGTCAGCATCTCAATACTTTTATATTTGAGAAAACTTTTCTATTATATTATTTTTTGTAAACATAGTCTTACCACATAAAAAAAAAAATTATCTTATTTCTCACGCAATATAAAAATTACAATACATTACAAAGCAATTTGGTTGGAGATGCTCCAAGTGGATTCTGATAAAGCACTAATCAACCATGAATATGCCAATTAAGTAAATATTGGGAACGCAAAATCTTACGCGGTCTGTCATATTGCAGCCTTTTAACTGAAGTGGACTTTTGGTGCATATGCACCCTTTTAAATCCAAATCCGTTGTTTTTTATGGCGGCTAAAGGAGTTTTAGTATTATTTTGTTTGAATATTCGTGAACTACATAAATCATGTCATAAAGAGTAAGACTGATGTAGTGTGCATGCTACAATTCTGACTTAATATATTAATATTAGATGATTATAAATTTTATGTCCCCACATATTATGGCTAATAGGATATAATTGATGATACCGTTAAGGAGCCTGTTCCTCTAGAAACGTATCTTTGAGGAGTAAGTGTTTACTTAGACTAGTATTTCTTTTTAGCATATTATTGGATTTGTTTTCGAGTAATCTTTCTTTATGGTATTTATTAAACTATGGATTGGTGGTTGTTCCTAAACTATGATTTTTTGGTATATTTCATATTTTCTTGTCAATTCATGCCAATCTACTTACTTAATGTAAATGAGAGTATATTTTACTTAGGGATGCGATGATTTAATTATAAAAATATTGGATGATTATGGAAGATGTTTAGATAATGTACAACATCGATACCGTGACGTAGGTTGGACGTATTCATGTACTCTTACTCGATTATTTCGGAACGGATCATGACATGATGTCTTTTGCTTGGAAGCGAGAAGTCATGTGAATTGACTACTTCATGACTTTTTGTCTTCCCACTCTTTTTTTCATTTTTTTCTTTTGTTTCAAAAGTTCTGAAGTGGACGGATGTGAAGAGAAAGGGAGTTTTGGGGGTTCTTTGTTAATCTTGGCAAAAGTGAGTTGTTCATCGAGTCTCCCTCTATTGTTATCACTCTCCTGACATCCTCCCATTGTAAGTCATTTTTTTTTTTTGGGCAAAGAATGATGATTTTCTAGCCAATTTCATGTTGAGTCCCCCCCCCCCCTTGTAGATTTATCATTTCTTTTGTCGAACTATGACTTGGAACTCATTTCGTGTCCGAATTTGGGATATTTCGACCGATTGTCGACTGCGAAAAAATATTTTCATCCCAAAATATATTTTTTAGAAGAGGAAGAGTCTCATGACGGATTGAAAAATTGAGATTTCATGTATCTATGGGTTGGGTATTTTAATTGGGGATGTAAGTTTGCCCTCAATATTTTTCCTTCATCTCTTGTTGGGTTTCAACATTGTTTCATATATTGATCCTTTGGCTTTCATTATGCTCGCAGATCTTTCACAAATTATACACTGCCTTCGATTTACATATTAGTTTTCTTCGAAGTAAATGTTTGCATGTATATAAAACTAGTATATATGAACGTGCGTTGCAGCTTATTATTAGAAAGATTAAAAAATATTTGTAGTTTGTAGTCAAAATTTATTTATTTATTAATAAATGAATGATGGTAAACAAAGTTCATTTTTCAATACCATACTCAATACATTTAAGAGCTGTTGTAATTAGAAATATCAAAGGACAACTATTATATTTACCTAGATATCTCTTATTAATTTTAAATAATCTTTTTAATTAGTAAATATAATAAATAATATTTTTGAAAAAAATTACGATGAAATATACTTTTTGGCATTATATAGTATAATAGATACAGTAGAATAGATAACATGAATAACTATATGAAATTATTGGGATAATTAATATGAGTTCTTCGGGAAAAAAAATTTCTCCCAAGTAACATGAAGATCTATTTACATGTTGATTTATAGCATTTCGGTTTCAACATTTTGTTAGTCCCAAAGTCAGATCAAAGAAGAAGAGGTGGCCACAAAGTAGAGACTCACACAAGAGTTCGTCTCTACAAACTCCAGAAGAAAAATTGGTGCACTGAGATTCACACAAGAGTTCCTCTTCAGTGACACACAACTCCACAGAAACACTAAACAAGAAACATGTTACAAACTGACAACCCAAAGAAAATGCAAATACAACAAGAATCAGAAAACTGTTCTTCTCTTTACGTTCGCAGACGCTACACCGAGAAGAACGGAAACAAGAACAGAAATACAAAGAAGGAAACTCTTGCTGGGGTGATCAAAACCACCAGAGCTCAAGGTAAGATTCGCGTTAAACAACGATCTACCCCCAGGATCCAGCAAGTTCATACGAGAACTTCTGGAACGCTCTTGGTCACCTTCGGATCACTCGGAAGATTTTTTTGGAAGGATGCTAAAAAACTGTTGCATGTCCTGCTGGTGCTCTCGATTTTTCACTCTATATCTCAATTTTTTCCAACCACGTAAATAAAAGAGGAGAGCCTCTATTTAAAGAGAATTTCAGCTTCAATGCGGCCAGAGAAAAAAATCAGGCCGCATGAGCCGCCTGCACCGCTGTACTGCACAGAGAAGACAACGCCGTCAGGCGCCGAAAGCTGCAGCCCGTGGCATAGAGAGCCACGAGCCGCCTGCGCTGCCTGTGCCGCCTACGCGTTGTACTGCACAGATCAGATAGCACCGCACCGAGCCGCGAACAGCAGTCCATGTCCCCTCCACACTTGACTCGCTCCAGCTAACTTGCTGGCCGCATAGCCCCTGGCCGTATGTGCACTTGTCCACATGGGCACCTGACCACATGGCCCCTGGCCGGATGTGCACATGTCCGCATGCGCACTCGACCGCATGGCCCCTGGCCCCATTCGCTCCAAGCCGCATGGCTCCACGAAGCATACGCCCAAGCAATCAACCCTGCATGGAACTCATGCAAAAAAGGAACGCACGAGCGCCATGCGACGATGCTGACTTGCTAAGTGCAAAGTGTGCCAACAAAGCGCCATTTTGCACCCTTGAGCCCGAGTCCGAGTCTGAGTTCGAGTCGCTTTGGGGCTTAGCTCCTAAAAAAAACTTCCCAGAGGTGTGACAAAATAAAGATTGTCATAATGGGGTTCACACTTAATCCCTTTAGAAAAGTCAACCCACATGGGCCACAACCCCATGTGCATATACCAATACTAAGCAAAGCTATATATTGAGATATACACATTGGTGGTTTTTCAATGTGGGACTAAAACTCCCAAAGCAAAGTAAAAAATACCAACAATCTCCCACATATATCATAATATATGGTCTAGCGTTCCTCACAGTGACTATCCATCATGCATTAGGATAGATATCGTCCACGACTTGAATCTTCCCGCATGGATCAAACAACAATACGATACAAGAATGGACTATGCCTTGAATTCTGAACCATAGCTTTCGTTCTTCCCACTCGCACAATGACATCAGCTGTACCTCCGGTTGCACATTAAAGGCCATGTGCTGACCTGGTTTCGGTGTATGTATCTTGGGTGTCTACAAGTTTACCCTCAAGAGACAGCCTGTATCTCTGTCTATACACTTAGGTGAGTTCCTTTTTTAAGAGAATTTAATATTTCCTAACATAAAATATTGCGCTTCCATGCGGTGCTATGTCGCTGTGACATGGCTCATAGCCGATGTTATCTACCTCATGTGGTGTCACCCACAGTAGCATGAGGTCACTAGCCTTTTAGTAGCGTTGTACTACATTCCAGCATGAAGTCTTGCGCTTCTGTGCGGTGCTACGCCGCTGTTGCATGGCTCGCAGCCGAGGTTAACTACCTCGTGTGGCCTCACCCACTGTAGCATGAGGTCACCGGTCTCTTAGTAGTGTTGTGCTACAACTCTCTATCTTTTCAGCATTAGACTATATGCCTATTTGTGGTGCAACTGCCGCTGTGACATGGCTCACAGCCGAGGCTTTACATCTTTTACCTCATCGTGGTGTCACACCACTGTAACATGGGATACAAGTCCCTTGTAGTGCTGAACTACACATGCTTCCTGAAGCGCACACCGGATATTCACTCTGCCCGAGAATTCATTAAGTCGTCGAAGACAACCTTACACAGGAATTATTTTATATATATATAATTATAAAGAACAAATAGTAGACCACAGTGGTTCTGGGTACATATCCCACCATGTCCCGAAAGACTACCCACTGTACCTGCTAATTTTCCAATCAATGATCCTCCCTTGAACCAAAATCTAGATGCCTAATAGATTTTTCTTTGAACTAATAGCATAAAACTTAATGGCAGGATTATAGACACAATATCAGAGGTCCTTCAAGCCCATTTTACTTGTTGTGTCTTTGACTAGCTGGCGCTTGAGGCCTTTAGTGAACGGATCCGCCAGGTTCTCCTGACTCCGAACATCCACCACTATAATGACACCAGTCTTGATGAGATTGTTCAGTGCTCTGTGCCGAAGCCGCACAGTCATCTTCTTTCCATTGAAGATATTATTAGATGCTACTGCTGCAGGTGCCTGGTTGTCGCAGTATATCGGTACGGCCAGAATCTGCACACAAACTATTAGAAGATCGTACATGAGCTTTCGAAGCCATTCTCATCTACTGCAGTTGCAAGTGCATAGAACTCAGACTCCATCGATGAGCATGAGAGCATCGTCTGCTTCTTCGACTTCTACGATATGACAGCTCCTCCCATTGAGAAAATATATCCTCCTGTGGATCTCTCGCTCTCTTCTTCTAAGCACCAACTAGCATCACTGAATCCTGCTACCACTGCTGGATCTCCATTGTAGTAAAGTGCAAACTTTCGAGTCTTCTTGAGGTATCTCATCACCCTCTTCACAGCTTTCCAGTGTTCAACACCTGGGTTACTCGTGAATCTAGTCAGCATCCTCATAGCAAAAGCAATGTCAGGCATAGTGGCATTTGTAGCATACATCAAGCTCCCGATGACGCTAGAATACTCCAACTGTCTGACACTTTTTTCTGGCTTAGGCTTCAGTTTTTTGTCAAACCTATATGGAGTATCGATTCCTGGAAGATCATGATATCCATAGCGTGTGAGCATATACTCCACGTAGTGAACTTGTGATAGAGCAAGTCCAGCTTCCGTTCGGATTATCTTAATCCCAAGGATGACATCTGCATCTCCCATGTCCTTCATACTGAATTTAGACGATAGGAACATCTTTGTTCTAGTGACACATTCTTCATCCGTGCCTAGGATTAGCATATCGTTCACATAGAGACAAACGATGACACCTTTATCGCCAGCGAACTTCGTGTACACACACTTATCAGTTTCGCTGATCTTGTATCCATTTGATCTGATGACTTTGTCAAATTTCTCGTGCCACAATTTGGGAGCTTGTTTCAGACCATACAAAATTTTTACCAGTTTGCATACTTTGTCTTCAAGACCTTTGACGACAAACCCGTCTGGCTGCTGCATGTAAATCTCCTCAGTCAGTTCAACATTCAAAAATGTTGTCTTGACCTCCATCTGATGAATCACCATTATGTGAATAGTACCTAGAGCAATCAACATCCTGATAGTAGTCATCCGTACAACGGAAGCATAGTTATCAAAGTAGTCAACCCCATGTATCTGAGAAAATTCTTTGACCACTAGCCTGGCCTTGAACTTGTCAATAGTTTCGTCTGCTTTCATCTTCTTCTTAAAGATCCACCTGCATCCGATGGGTTTAACTCCTTCAGACAGATCGACTAACTTCCAAGTATTATTAGAAGTTATCGAGTCAAACTCATCATGGATAGCCTCTTTCTCTGGTCTTTATTGCCTCATCATAGGTAAGCGGATCAGCTTCTACATTATAGGTAACAAAGTCTTCTCTGAAGTCCTTCGGCCTCCTCACTCGCTTTGCTCACGGCTCAGCGGGTCAAATGTTGTCTCATCAACTACAACTTCTTCTTGGACTACTTCTCTCTGAGAGGTACTTGCCTCGTCCATGCTAGCAACATTCTCCGGAACATCCACGAGAACAACATTCTTGTGCCTAGCAAACTTGTCTTCAAAGAATTCCGCGTATGATTAGATTCGATATCAAGGAACCTCCGAGCATCACTCTTATCAGCATAGTCCAGAAATATAGTCTTTGTAGTTCTCGTTCCCAGCTTCAGAATCTTGAGGTCTGAAAGCTTCACATACGTCAGACACCCCAACACTGGAATGACATTCAAGTTGGGTCTGACCTTGAACCAGAGTTCATGAGTAGTAATGTCAGATGTCGCGAACGGTACTCTATTCAGAATAAACGTAGCCGTAAGCGCTGCTTCTCCCCATAAGCACTTTGGAAGTCCTGCTGTTAGCAACATGGAGTTCACCATCTCTGTCAGCGTCATGTTCTTCCTTTCTGCTACACCATTAGATTGGGGAGAATACAGAGCAGTCGTTTCGTTGACAATTTTATGCTTTTTGTAGAACGATGCGAATTTCAAAGAACGATATTCTTTGCCTCGATCGCTTCTGAGTCTTTTGAGTTATTGACCGATTTGACGTTCTGCTTCAACCTTGAAGTCCTTGAACTTCTCGAACGCTTCATCTTTTGACTTGAGAAGATATACGAATGCGTACTACGAGAAATTGTTAATGAAAGTGATAAAATATTTTATTTCGACTTTTGTGGAGAATTGCTTGAAGTCACGGATATCTGAGTGTACCAACTTTAGAAGATCTGTGCTTCGATTAACTCTTCTGAACGGCTTCCTGACGATCTTCGTCTGTGCACATACTTCATATATCTCCAGCTCCTTATCCTCACATTTGGAGATAAGGACTAGACTAGACATCTTGTTAATGCGTTTACAATGCACATATCCTAGTCTATTATGCCATAACTCAATAGAATAACTAGAAGTAGAGACTGCATTGATACAAACAGAAGGAGTTACAAGCTGCAGTTTAAACATCCCGTCGGTACAGAAAGTTTTTCGAAATATGTTCCTTTGTAGGACATCACCATCTGACTGGCATTGATATCCATCCTCATGCCCGCCTTGTACAGCAGACTCCCAGAAACTAGATTCTTGGTGACCATTGGTACGTGCTTCACATTCTCTAGTGTAAGTGACTTTTCAGAAGTCAGCTTCAGCACTACTGTCCCGATCCCCAATACTGTAACTTGAGACTTATTCGCCATCGAGACTTTCTCAGAGGTAGGCTCATACTTGACGAACAGCTCCTTCTTAGAACACACATGGCAAGATGCACCAGTGTTCACCCACCGGTCAGTATCCACTCCATGTGACTCAAGCTGCGTAATCATAGCAACTAGGTTAAGCTCACCTTGCTCTTTCGGTTTAGGCTTCGACCTGCAGTCTCTCTTGTAGTGACCCTTATTGCCACAGTTGTAGCATGTCACATCAGTCTTCGGCTTTGGCTTGAACTGAGCCGACTTCACCTTCAGCTGGTTGAAGTCCTTCTTCTTCTTCTTGTAGAAAATTTTTACTTCCCTTTAGAGTCACTAGCATGTACCATGTTGGCCTTAGCCAACTGTTTGGACAAGGAGTCCAATTTTAGTTGTCCCTTGGCTCCATCTTCAATGTGAATCCAGTGAAGAAGATTTTTGAGCTGGATGTTCATCTTTTTACGGTACATGTCAGTCTTAAACCTGATCTAGCCTGGAGGAAGTTTGGTGATGATAGCCCCCGCCATAAATTTATCTTCCTGTTTTATGCCATCTTTTTTCAGTTTCTGCTGCATCTTCAGAAGTTTCTTAACTTGTGGTAACATCACCTTCTCGTCCTCAAATTGCAAAGTGAAGAACTTCTCGACGAGATGGATTTTAGACATTTTTTCGTCAGTTTTGTAGTGCTTCTCAAGTAATTTCCAGACATCTCTTGCATTCTCCTTCTTGTTGTAGGACTCCGCCATCGAGTCATCCATAGCATTGAGAATCAACAACCTGCAGAGGTCGTTGTCTTCCTTCTACTTGGAGTGCGCGTCCTGCGCCACACCAACTGCAAGCTCTCCTCCATCTTCAGGAATGGTAGGCTCAGGATCAACCAACACATAAGCAACTTGGATAAGACAAAGATTCAAGGAGATCTTCCTCTTCCAAATATTGTAGTGTTCACCATCAAACTTCTCAAGCTTGTGAAAGCTAGTATCGAGAATGTTTGATCGGTTGTCAATTCTAAATCGGATATTGTCTTGAGATTGTTAGTCCCGAAGTCAGATCAAAGAAGAAGATGTAGACACAAAGTAGAGACTCACACAAGAGTTCGTATGTACAAACTCTAGAAGAGAAGTTGGTGCACTGAGATTCACACAAGAGTTCCTCTTCAGTGACATACAACCCCACAAAAGCACTAAACAAGGAATATGTTACAAACTGACAACCCAAAGAAAATGCAAATACAACAAGAGTCAGAAAACAGTTCTTCTCTTTACGTTCGCAGACACAACACCGAAAAGAACGGGAACAAGAACAGAAATAGAAATAAGGGAACTCTTGCTGGGGTGATCAAAACCACCAGAGCTCAAGGCAAGATTCGCGCTATACAACGATCTGCCCCCAGGATCCAGCAAGTTCACACGAGAGCTTCTGGAACGCTCTTGGTCACCTTTGGATTACTCGAAAGATTTCTTTGGAAGGATGCTAAAAAACTGCCGCAGGTCCTACTGGTGCTCTCGATTTTTTTTTTTCTCTTTCTCAAATTTTTCCAACCACGTAAATGAAAGATGAGAGTATCTATTTAAAGAGGATTTCAGCTTCCATGCGGCATGAGAAAAAAATCAGGCCGCATGAGCCGCTGTACTGCACAGAGCAGACAGCGCCGTTAGGCGCTCAAAGCTGCAGCCGCGTGGCACGGAGAGCCACGAGCCGCCTGCGCGCTGTACTGCACAGAGCAGACGGCGCCGCACCGAGCCGCCAACAACAGTCCCTGTCTCCTCCACACTTGACTCGCTCTAGCTAACTTGCTGGCCGCATAGCACCTGGCCGCATGCACACGAACGCCATGCGCCGATGCTGACGCGCAAAGTGCGCCAACAAAGCGCCAATTTACGTCCGAGTCGCTAAGCCCCTTTTTCCAAAGGTGATAACAAAATAAAGATTGTCATAATGGGGTTCACAATTAATCCCTCTAAAAAAGTCAACGCACATGGGCCACCACCAGGGCCGGCCCTGGCCCAGGGCGACCGCCCAGGGCCCCATGGGCTAGAAGGGCCAAAAAAAAAAATTTTGTTTAAATATATAAATAATTTTGTACCGAAAATAGAACTAGTATTTACCATGGACCATTTTTTTACATTAGACTTGCATACAAGAGGTTCCTAGTTCAAATCTTGGTGGAGGCATATTTTTTATTTTACTTTTGTTTTATTTTTTTTACATTATGTATGGGGTCTCATTTTGAAAGTTCGTCCCGGGCCCCTGTGAGCTCAGGGCCTGCCCTGGCCACCACCCCATGTACATATGCCAATACTAAGCAAAACTATATATTGAGATATACACATTGGTGATTTTTCAATGTGGGACTAAAACTCTCAAAGTAAAGTAAAAAACACCAACACATTTTTATACTTCGGATTGGAAAATATGTTTGGATTAGAAATAGTTAAAAAAAAAAATCGAGAGAAAGTGATGATGCATGCTTCTCTTCTGAAAAATCCAGCACTGCTGAACCCACATTAGATTACTGAGCTCCTATGACGAAGTCTGGGTTGGTGCCCATTTAGTGTTAGCTTTGGCAACATTTCAACAGTATGTCGACTGAAAAAATTTATTTGGGTTGCAAAATATTTTGTGTTCGAAATAGTTATTCAAAAGATTACTTTCGCGACGATGTCGATGTCTTTTTTGTCCCTACTTTTTTGTCCCTACTCTGTTGCAAAATATTTTTAGTTTTTTTTTTTTTCATTTTGTAATTTCCTTGTGATCTTTTTAATATAATTTTCATGGGTTTTAAAGATTTCTTGATCACTGGATTACCAGCTTCGAATTTATATATGGTGAAAGATTGGATCTCTATGGCCCATCGGTCAAATATGCAATTTTATTTTACATGCGCAGTTTGATGTCATCTAGGTTTCGAAATATATGAATTTTGGTCCCTTGCGATTTATTTTATACATGAAAGTAATGATATTTGATTGAATCGTTAATATATATATATATATATATATATATATATATATATATAATTTATTCAATTTTAATAATAGCTCATTTAATTGCAATGCCAAACACTGATTCATTTGGTTAAAAGTATATTTTGTAAAAAAAATATAAAAAAGTGGTCGGTGACTTGCTGTAGCGTTGGGAGGTGGAAAAGGAAAGTATTTTCTTCAAATTTTTTTCTTCTAACGAAATAGGTACTCATGACTGACGAAAGGTACCAATATAATAAATTTCAATAGTTGATGGTATTAAGTTGTCGACTTTTAAATCTTACGATATCAAGTTAAAAAAATTTAGTTGTAATTATGTTGAAATAATTGTGAAAAACTAAATTTACGTAAAAATAAACAATAGTTGTTTATTATTTGAGTGCGGATAGTTAGAGCATCATTAGTAGATGGTGTTCGAAATTTCATCTTTAGGCCCAAAATAAAAAATAAAAAAGATAAATGTATAATGTGTTTGGTTGTATGAGAATAGTAGAGAATGATAAAAATGAGCTTTGTTCTCAAAGATTGTGTAGTAAAAAAAAATTAATGTAGGAAAAAAATAATGTACATCTAGAATTGGGTTACAAATTAGAATTTAGTCTTACTGTTCTAAGAAATAATTTTCTACATTCTGAATTAGAAATTCTCAGGCCCAATCTATAGCTCATGTGGATGGATTGGATCTGAAAATCTAGAAATTGAAACTTATGATGGATCTTAATATTCTACAAATTGAACTCCCACATTATGAATCTAGAAATTGGAATAGACCTTACTAATGATGCTCTTAGAGTTGTAAAATTTTTAGAATAAAAAATATATTATTATTATTACTATTATTTTGAGTCCTCAATTTGAGGATGGGTTAGATGCCCTTACTTTGGGTGTTGGTTGTGGTTGTTGTTGGGTTTACTTCCTAATTATTTTATTCTAATTGGGGGCTAAGTTCTTTGCACTATGGGTGATTCCTAACTATATGTGTGGGTTGTTATCCAATACTCTGTGAAGTGTATAGTTAGGAACGCAAATAATGATTTACCGACGTCGATGCTTGAACTTGATTCAATGTCCTTAAGACAATATTAGCTCCGTACAGATATTTACAATTTAATGACGTTAGTCTTCTAGAATACAACGATATTTTTTCTTCGGTAGCAGCACTTTACACTGCAGGAACTGACGAAACAATGAAGGTAATCATTTTTTCTCGGACTAAATGTTTGATGTATGAAATGAGTGAATAAATGACCCAAACACTAACATGACTCTCATTTTTATAAATGATGAAGAGACACAAAATATGTGAGTAGACACAATATTTGAAAATGACACACATTTCCAATAGACAAAACCATTTGAATTTTATTATTTTTTTACAACTCACACACACCTACACGTCCTTAACATTAGGGGATTCGAACCATGTCGGTCCCGTCTGATGTTCGTGCTGCTTTCCACTTGAACTACAAGCGCTAGACATTTGAAAAAAGAATTATTCATTCACAACATTTGAAAAAGAGAAATGCTAACAGCCCGCGATCTGTGACCGCAGACGTGTCCGTACGGACACGTGTAAAATTTATTGGACTTCCATATTTGCATGGACCTACCACCAAATGACCTGTCAATAAAGACGCAACACGTGGGGTGCTGACCATGACCGCGGACCACGAAGCAGCACTCTTCGAAAAAGTTCACTGATGGGTTCTATTTTGCTTAGTTGCTGCTTTGCTGAATTTTGTGTTAATTTATGTTGATACCAAATTTGTTATGTTTTCCATGTGGGTTATACCAAGTGTACTTGTTGGGGGGGTTTTTCAGCAGACCATGGGTAATGGCCTGGGCATTTTGGGATTTGGTGGTTACTTGGTTTTTCAGAATGACTCCAGATCTGTACGTCCTTTTTTTTTTTATAATGCAGATCTGTACTTCCTTGCTGCTACAATGTTGCTGCATTTTGGGTGGACAGATACTACATTGCTTATGCAGCTATGCTAGCTATATTCCTGATACTACATGACTTTGGTTGATTTGTTTTTTCTACTTTCCTAGCTTTGCTGCATTTTAGTGGCAGTTTTTGCTGCAGCTTTCACCTTCTTCTTTTTTTACTACATTTTGCTTGTATACTGCAGTTTATTATATACGCGTTTAATATATTTGTCTACAAATTTATTATATTTTTCTATAGATTTAATAAATAACTATTAATTAATATACTTGCACTCTCGAGTCCTTCATATTTTTTTATAATAAAAATATATAAAAATAATTTAGCTAACAAGTTTTGAACTCATGATCTCTTAAAGTAATACTTACGATACTTAACCAAATGAGCTAAACAAATATCTAAATTACATACACTTTTCTCTCTCTCTCTCTCTGGAAGCGAGGTCCGTGAACTAAGGAGGCGGATCCGGAGCTAGAAGGGGAAGGCCGGAACCAATAGGAGGAGGTCACGTCAGCTGCGGGCAATTGACGGTCATGAAAGGGGGCAGACAAAAGAACATTTCCGTTCTTGTAATTGGTAAAATTTAAGTAACCTCTCTCTCTCTCTCTCTCTCTCTCTCTCACACACACACACACACACACACACACACACACACACACACACAAAAGAAATGAACCACAGAATAAACAGAAAAAATTTCCCCATCGTTGGCATGGGAACAGAAGCCATACAAAAAAAAGAAATTTGGGGGCATGGGCATCTTTCTTTTGCTCTTGGGCTCCACTTTCCCATTCTTTTGTTCTTCCTTTCTTTTTGCTGATGGAAAATTTGACAAGGGCTCCATGCTTAATTGCTCTGGAATAAAGCTAGTTTCTCATGTTCCGGTTGAGTATCAAATTGTCTCAACCCACCCCCACCATTGTAGTTTGTTAGCATTGATCGAGTAGAACACGCAAACTATGTACATTAGTTCAAACATCAATTTTGTATAATATTTTTCGTATATTTGGATTTTGCATGGAATATAGATAAAACGTAGCTGTAATCCAATCCAATCTAATCTTATATTTTTATTTATTTAATATTTCTTGTGAGTTATTGGAGGAATTTAAGTTAAATTAAAGAACAAAAGTGTACTAAGCAAAACTAATACTACACTGATCACGATTAATCAACTAATGCGTGCGAGTCAATTGGTTGTTCATACTTTCTTACTCGAATTGTTATATCGTATCACTAGTAAGATGATCTTCACATATACTTGACTCCCTAAAATAGCCACGAACGTAACTCTAAGTCACTTTTTATCATAATTTTATTTTCTTAAATGATGTCCTCCTTAAAATAATAGGGTTTTTTTTTTAATGCCGATGGGACCCACATGCACTTAGGTGGAGGCTTAATCTTCTTTTGTACTTTAAGCTATCCAAATTTTCATGCAAACACAAAATTAGTCATATCTAATCGCAACTACATACGAGAAGGTCACATATTTATTAGGCTCAAACTTTTTTTTTTCTCATCTATTAATTCCCAATTTTCTTTTCATGTGGCAAGATTCATGGAATCATGCGGATGAAGTTTGATGATATGGTTTTTTTTTTTTTTTGCCAAGTTTTAGTCAAGTTGGTTGGGACTTGTTAAAGTAGGTCCATGGAGAACGGGTGTAGATTTGAAATTGTTCGAAGTCAAGGCCCATCTACCGACACCAACCCTATTGTCGTTGTTGGTAGGAGTGTGTGTTTGGTTTTAACCGAATCAAAATAGTCAAAATTGAATAAATCGAACTTCTAAAAATTGAAAATCAAAACCGAATCTAAATTAGCCATAATCTAAACAGATCGATTCGATTTTTTTTATCAATCTATTTTTATTATTGAATGAACCGGACCTAAAGTTTAAATTATAGTGAACTTATATATATTTTTGAAAAGATTATAGTTAACTTATATCAAAAATATATAATTTTTGTAGATACGTTTGTTATATTTCAAAGTTGGACCCCAAAGTTTGTGTAGTTATTAAATTATCAAAACAGAACTTTAAAGCACATTCATAAAATTCTTATTTTCAAAATATATACAAACATTGTCACTACCACATTTCTAGATAGGGGGAGTTTATGTAATGCTCCGCTCCTAGCGGATTACTTATGGAACACTTGTTACTTTGACTCAGTTGAGAATCGAGTCTCGGGAAAATCTTATCGCCAAATCAACACGGACGAAATGCAATGAACCCTTCAAATTGATAGAACTGCTTCTATTGAAATGAGTCCAAGAATTTTTGTTGGTTGTTTTGCTGCTTGGTTTTGTGTTGCTTTATGTTTTGTCTTGCTTTCGATGACTTAATTTTCATGATTCGCTTTTATCTCTTATGTATTCATTTTGAATCATAAGATAAAGAGATCGAAGGATGCTAACCAAGTATTGTTGCAATTTTAGGACGCATAACCAAGGAGTGATCGTTGCATAAGGATTCCCCATTCTCTCGTTCGATTCAATCGGTGAGTGGCTTAGACCCTTCGATGAATCCTTTAGTCTGCACATCTTAATAAAGATTCTCTAGTTCACTTATAAATGTTGCCTCACTAACAAGATAAGCTAAAAAGAATGCATGCTTCAAGTATAGAACTGCTACCTTACTAGTTACATCATGAACGCTTATCTGCCCCTCGTATGCTGCATATTGAGAAATACTACTGGAAACCTCTTGACTTAATCTAGAAAATGAGAAAAAGAGATAGAATTGCTTGTTTATTGTTCATCAGTTGCATGATAGCATATTTATCTGATAGGAACTTGCATTCATGCATTTGGTCAGGACAATTTGTGCACAAGGTTTATCTCTCGAGCGGTTCCTGGGGCACTGGGGATCGTTCGGCCTAGGAGAGATCTAGATACCCTGAGGGTTGAAGTCCTTACTTACGGGAGGGTATAGGTCTATTAGTGAGATGGGCTTGTACGTCCCAACTGCTTATCCCGTGGAGGGGACCATCATGTAGTTAGGGCACAAGCTAGATTTACCTTCTTGCATATCTAATACCTGATGCCAAGATTGATTCATAAGTTTATTCATATATACAAATTATGGCTAACTTATGTGTCTGCTGTAGTGATAACCGCTCGACCGTGGATAAAATTTATCATATGCGTAGTCTATCTATTGTTTATATTTTCTTGAATGAATTTTTAAAAGAAACTAGACAACTAGAAAGATCACCAAATAATGCTAGCTTCACATGCTTAGTTAGTGTGAATTTCTAGGTGAGTTTGGCTACGGTTGCTCGCCAGTAAATGTTGTAGTACTGACCTACGTTTGTGGGCAAAATCTCCATGTTCTGGTAGCGAGAGCTTGTCGAGCATTTTGAACCAGTGTTAGCGCATCCATCCAGCGAACCGTGCTCGTGCTGCTTCCTTAGCTTTCCTCTCCTGTGTGCAAGCTCTTCTTCTGCTAGGTATTTTATTTTGGTCCTACTAAAAGGATATGATATGTGGGCATTATTGCTAGTTTTGGGTTTGTAAAAAGGGATGTAGCCATCTATGGCATATTTTATAATTAGCCAAGCAAGTGCTTTGTAATCCAATCTTCAAGTATTCAAAAAAGAAAATATTTTATGTTCCTATCAAATGTGTTCAACTTTGGTTATCTGTATTTTGAATCATGTGCCTATATATATGTATATTTTTTTCTAACTTGTGTCTTGTGCAGGTACTATGCCTGGTGCAAGCGCAACTTAGGCTTGTATAACATCGCGCCCAAGCGAGGACAATCGGTTCCGTAGGGACCAAGCGAGGACAATCGGCCGTTACGGGACCGGGGTGTGACAGGTGGTATCAGAGCACAACTTTACGTCCTTGGCTTCTTTAAATATCATTTTCGAAAATGATATACGTTTTCAAGCGGTTTCAAAAGTCCCGAATTTTGAAAATAGTTGTGAATCTATATAAGTAAATCAAATGTGTTAATATCCCAATCTTGAAATGTAAAAACCTAACATCCCATGTAATAAGTCCATAATACGTTATGAGACTAACACAAGCTACTCTCTTTTGCAGCAAGATGATTATAACAGGTAATCAAGGGACATCGCGCGCAGCAAGCGTAAGCGATGACCAAGTCAATAGGCTGATTGCGATGTTCGAAAATCGAAATGATCGACATGAGGCCCAACGGGAATGGTTCGAAGCTCAGCAGCAATGGGCTGATGCTAAAGCCTTGGCACAACAACAGCTTGACTCTCTGACTCAAATAGTGACAACACTGGTAGCCCACAGTGGTGCATCGGGAACTGTCGCAATATCTTCGACAGCCGCGACTGTACCTCAAGGAGTAGGCTTAGCAAAAACTAATGAGCCTCGACGGGCGGCCAGGAAGTCTACCTTTAGGGGTGCTGAGTTTCTGAAGTTGAACCCTCCGGAGTTCGAAGGCAGGACTGCGCCGGATAAGATGATGGACTGGATCGAAAAGTTGGAGGGCTTCTTTGAGTTTGCTTCGATACCTGCGAACAAGAGGGTGACATGTGCAGCCATGCAGCTGCGGTTACATGCACATGACTGGTGGCAGATCAAGAAGCTGGATCTTGCCACAAAGCATTAGGATGGTAGAATTTCTTGAGGGATATTTAAAGATGCATTCCTTGCACAATATCTCCCGCAAGCTGTCAAGCAGAGAAAAGAAGGTGAGTTTACCGAACTTAAGAAAGGGACCATGTTCGTCAAGGACTATGAGTCAGAATTCTCCATTCTTGCTAAGTTTGCTAGCTCAATGATTCCTAATGAGGGGGGCCGTACACATCGGTTCATAAGGGGCCTAAATGACAACCAGAGAAATGATGTTATGAATCGAGAGTGTAAATCGTACATTCAAGCTTTTGAGGCAGCGGTGCAGAATGAGCAGTTCATACCACGAAGTGTTTCGGAAAAAGCACCGGCTCATCGAAATTCTTCTGCTAAAAGATACCATAAGAAGGAGAGAAAGATAGCAGGCGAGCAGTGCCCCGGTCAAGAGTGCAGTTACTATGGCAAATGGGGCCATACCATAGATGTTTTTCATTCTGCAAACAATGAGTGTTTTAACTGTGGACAAAAATGACATCTGGCTATCAACTGCCGAAACAAGAGGGTTTCACCACCGTACCGCAGCAACAACAATGGTCAGAATGAGAATCAGAATCCCATGCCAGCTCAAGTTCAAGCTAATGGACAAACTGATCAGACGAGAAGGCCTAGAGTTTATTAGTTGAATATTGAGCGAGATGCGAGCATACACAATATTGGTGAGTCTGATTCCTTTGACCTCTCGATGCCTTGATCTTAGACTCCTTGATCTCTTAATGCCTTGATCTTAGACTCCTTGATCTCTTAAGTTTCGAGGATGAAACTTTTTTTCGATGGGGTATTATGTAATACCCCGCTCCTAGCGAGTTACTTATGGAAAACTTGTTACTTTGACTCGGTTGAGAATCGAGTCTCGGAAAAATCTTACCGCCAAATCAATACGGACGAAATGCAATGAACCCTTCAAATTGATGGAACGACTTCTATTGAAATGAGTCCAAGAGTTTTTGTTGGTTCTTTTGCTGCTTAGCTTTATGTTGCTTTGTATTTTGTCTTACTTTCGATGACTTGGTTTTCATGATTCACTTTTATCGCTTATGCATTCATTTCGAATCATAAGAGAAAGAGATCGAAGGATGCTAACCAAGTATTATTGCAATTTTGGGACGTATAACCAAGGAGTGATCATTGCATAAGGCTTTCCCATTCTCTCGTTCGATTCAATCGGTGAGTGGCTTAGGCCCTTCGATGAATCTTTTAGTCTGCACGTCTTAATAAAAAATCTCTAGTTTACTTATAAATGTTCCCTCACTAACAAGATAAACTAAAAAGAACATTATTGCATGCTTCAAGTATATAACTGTTACCTTACTGGTTACATCATGAACGCTTATCTGCCCCTCGTATGCTGCATATTGAGAAATACTACTGGAAACCTTTTGACTTGATCTAGAAAATAAGAAAAAGAGATAGACTTGCTTGTTTATTGTTCATCAGTTGCATGATAGCATATTTATCTGATAGGAATTTGCATTCATGCATTTAGTCAGGACAACTTATGCACAAGGTTTATCTCTCGAGCGGTTCCTGGGGCACTAGAGATCGTTCGGCCTAAGAGAGACCTAGATACAATGAGGCTTGAAGTCCTTACTTACATGAGGTATAGGTCTATTAGTGAGATGGGCTTATACGTCCCAATTGCTAATCCCGTGGAGGGGACCATCATATAGTTAGGGCACATGCTAGGTTTACCTTTTGCATACCTAACACCTGATGCCAAGATTGATTCATAAATGCAAATTATGGCTAACTTATGTGTCTGCTGCAGGGATAACCGCTTGACCGTGGGTAAGATTTATCATATGCGTAGTCTATCTATTGTTTATGTTTTCTTGCATAAATTGTTAAAATAAACTAGACAACTAGAAAGGTCACCTAATAATGCTAGCTTCACATGCTTAGTTAGTGTGGATTTCTAGGTGAGTTTGGCCACGGTCGCTCGCCAGTACATGTTGTAGTACTGACCCATATTTGTGGGCAAAATCTCCAGGTTCTGGTAGCGAGAGCATGGCGAGCATTTTGAACCAGTGTTAGCGCATCCATCCAGCAGAACCGTGCTCATGCTGCTTCCTTAGCTTCCCTCACCTGTATGCAAGCTCTTCTTCTGCTAGGTATTTTATTTTGGTCCTACTAAAATTATATAATGTGTGCACGTTGTGGCTAATTTTGGGTCTATAAAAATGGATGTAGCCATCTATGGAATATTTTGTAATCAGCCAAGCAAGTACTTTGTAATCCAATCTTCAAGTATTCAAAAAAGAAAGTATTTTATATTCCTATCATATGTGTTCAACTTTGGTTCTCTGTTTTTTGAATCTTGTGCCTATATATATGTATATTTTTGTCTAACTTGTGTCTAGTACAGGTTCTATGCCTTGTGCAAGCGCAACTTAGGCTTGCACGGCATCGCGCCCAAGCGAGGACGATCGGTTCCGTAGGGACCAAGTGATGATGATCGTCCCTTACGGGACCGGGGCGTGACATTATATATATATATATATATATATATATATATATATATATATATATATATATATATATATATATATATATATATATATAGTATTGTATTTATATTATATATATTGTGTAGTAGTTATTGATTGGTATTATACTAGCATATTTATTTAGACTTGACACTAGTTGACCTAATTAGGCTTCACATGACACAATAAACCCAACAGTTGGACTAGTCCCAATAGACTCATCCCTCTTCATTAATTAGGAGATTAGAATTAACTTTCATTAGAATTAGAAGCTTCCTAATATAGTCCTTCTAATTAAATACCTCATGACTAATTAGTGGGGGCATTGTTGGCATTGCACATTGTTTGGGATCAAAACATAGGGGGTCGGCCACTTTAGGAGGGGATAATTCCCTCTCTCCTCTTTATTTTATTCCATTAGATCCTCAATTGTGTTCTTCCCCAGTTTCACTCACCCCTCCATAAATTTTACCTTAAATTACTCTCATTCCCTTCCATTTCCATCACCTAAGGAGCATTGGAGCTTGAATTGCAAGGAATACTTGGAGAAGAATGAATTGGCTATGAGTTTGTGTTCTAATTGTGTCCATTTGAGCAATTTATTGAAAATTAATCTCCCAATAGGTATAATTCTGATTTATCCTTCAAATTATATTCTAATTCATGAATTTGACCATTAGGAACCCTCTCATGGCTTAGGGCTATCCGTAGGAACATGAACAAGGTTCATAAGACCCCTATTGTGACTTCTACATTGAGATTTGTGTCCAATTTTGGATAATTCCGATATTGGTGCACCAAGTGTTTGTCATTAGGTCAAATAGATCTAATTAGACTTAGATTGAGTATGTGAGCTAGCTATGTGTCCATAATTGGACACGAGTAGAGCGTATCATGGTATTTTGTGATACGTTATGATACGGGAACTCATTTTAGAGGATTTGTGCATAGTATCGTAATTACTCTTCATTTTCAATTATAATTAGTTGCATTAGTATTTATATATATATTTGACACGTGTGAATGATAATTATGAAGTATTGGGAGTTTTGGTGCTTTAGTTGAGAGTGTATCATGAGTATCTTGAGGAGTGAACACTTGGTGTTTGATTTAATGCCACACCAGTGAGTGTGTATAGTATAAATCAATATAGATGTCCTTAAATACTAGATTGTATATATCTATATATATGTATATGCTAGTATACACTTATACTCATTTGATATATAAGTGATTTGTGGTTGTGGTGTGTTGGCTTGGTGAGTGTTGTGAGTGTGTTGATGCACTTGAATGTGTATCAATAGTGTATAGGTGTTAGAGTATGAGTTTAGTGATAGTGTGTAAAGTTTGTACATCATGGTGCATTATCTGTGCACAGATGAGGGTGTGAGTGCTTATATGGATATGTAGTGTGTTGTGAGTGCAATGTTCAGTGATATTGGATGCCAATGGGTTGCTTGATATGCTACTATGATGTTCAAATCTCAGGGTTAGGTAGTGCACAACTTGTGAGAGCTTAAGTTCAGCTGTGTTGGATGCAGGGTATTAAAGCATTGTACGATTCAGGTGCAATTGGAGGTGAGTTCTGTTGAGCAGTCACAGTAGATTTAAGGAGAGGTAGTCGATTAGTGAGTGGGCTGGACTGAAGCCCTCATGTTGTGCAAAATGCATCTAAGTTCATCAGTTCAATCTGCAGGTGGGGTGCTCTGTAGCACTGTCATGTGCAGTCATGTGGAAGGTTGTGACACTCAGTTTAGAAAATACAACTAGTAGTAGGGAAGCGAGTGTGTGTGTGTGTATCATCTTGAGGGGAGTGTTGGCATAAAAAGAGATATATCAAAGGTTGGGTTCTGATCAGGGTGACAAGAGTATTTGATGTTGAGTATATAAGACAACAACCACTTTAGTTGCAACCAACTAAGGCAATGTGAGCAGTGAGGGGGAGGAGAGAATTATTGCACTGATTAATTACATCAAGGTATAGATGAGCACTGATGTGAGTTGGTAAGTTCAGATTTGTAGGAATTATACCATGTGTGCAGTGCATTCATGCACATACTTAGACAAGTAGTGTTAGCCCCCTTTTTCGACGCACTTTGACGCATATTCTCCTTGGCGCACTTTGGCGCACAATGGTTGCTAGCCCGACTATTGTTTAGACCGGACCCGGGAGTTATGGAGAGAGTGAATTTGGTTGGGTTGGTGGCATATGTGGCTTAGATGAGTTTGAGTGATCCAACGGTCCACATATCAAACCAAAACTTATATATATATTCCCATTTCTCTCTCTCTCTCTCTCTCTCTCTCTCTCTCTCTCTCTCTCTCTCTTCTCACTATCTTTTCTTTCCATTTCTTGCCCTTAGGTTTCCTCTCTCCCTCTGTAGGCAAGTATATCTTACACAAGAAGAAGAACCATGGATTTATGCATGCTTTTAGTTCTTAATAATATGTTTGTTTCTAGCTCATATTATTGGGACTGAGCCCCTATTCATCTTTAATACTTGTTGTTCTTGATTTTCTTAGTTGAAATTGCATGAACCTGATTTTGGGTCTATGGGTTCACTTTTGTTTTCCTGGGGCTTGATCTCCCAAAACTTTGTATTTTATAAACTAATTAGCTCATAGTGTATAGTACTATAATTTATGTAACTTTGCTTTTGGTCGTGCTTGATTTCGAGTCCAGCTAAGTTCAGTGTTGTAACTTGATACAATACATATACCAAAATGGCTGACTAGAGAAGAAGAACAGTACTTAGTAAAGAGTATGCAAGAGTACCCCTATGGCATAGAAATATGTAGGTTTTACTTTGGACGCATTGGCGTGTTGTCTCAATTCTTCATGCGTACTAATCATACTGTACTCAGTCTCCTAGCAAAAGTACGTCAGTCACACTCCTTGAGTCAGTGGCGCACTTTCGAGAGAAAAACTCAGTTGGCGCACGTTGATGTGTATTCAATCAAAGTTTTCTCTGAAAAACATAGAGAAAGTGCGCCACAGTCAGTCAACGCACTTTTTTCGTGTTTGGCAATCTGGCGCACTTTTTCTATGTTTTGTCAGCCGACGCACTTTTCTTATATTTGTTTCTCGCGCACTTTTCTTATGTTTGTTGCTTGCGCACTTTCTTCCCTCTTCGTTTTCTTAGGGATGAAGCTTTGGTTGGTTTCTCGATTTCTGTGTTATTGGTTTGTGTGCTCCTCGACTGACGAGTTTTTTGACTGTCGAGCTTTGGCCTCGGATTGTGTGTTGTCTTTTTGTCACTACCATATTTTCGAGGAAAGGGTATTTTGGTAATTTTATAATTAATTAAATATTGTGCATGTTGAATAATTATTGTTGTATAATTTAATTATTGTTAGATGTTAGTTTATTATTTTGGACTTGTGTTAGTGTACCTAACTAGTTTAGTTAGACTCATGGACCAACATTTATGATTAGTTAGAATTGAGCACAACTACAAGCCCATTCATTAGGAGGATGATTAGTTTAATTAAAACCATTAGACTAGAACCTTCCCTCCTTAATTATTTCTTCATGAAAGGCCCCAAGGGGTATCATAGACATTACATATTAGCTTGAGGAAGGGGCAAGGGGGTCAGCCTATTAAAAGAGGGAGGAAAAGTTTCTCTATCCCCTTTTCATTTCAAATCTAGATCTAGAATTTTTCTCAACCAAATTTCTTAATTCCTACATCATTCCCTACAAAATTTTATCCCAATTCTTTTCCAAATCACCATTGGAGGCTAGTACATCAACAATCTAGAAGTGGAAGCAAGGATCTACAAAGAGGAGCAAGGATCTACAAGTTGGAGACCAATTTTATCAAATTTGGATGTTGCATTGGGAATCCATCTCCCAATAGGTACAATTCAGTTTTTTCCCCTTCAATTAGGTTCTAAATCTGATATTTAACTATGAGAAATTAACCCATATGCATAGGCTACCCATAGGATTTGGAATTGAGTTCATAGGATATGCCATGGACCTATATTACGATACAAATATATATATATATATATATATATATATATATATATATATATATTATTTTGGGTTTTGTTCTCCTTTTCGTGCTTTCTTTGCGGTACTTGCTATTTGGGGTCTAATCCCGCTGGTTTTGCATGGCCAGGTTTTGAGCCAGCACCAGAGGATACTGCATACACTCCCCCGACTAATGGAACATACCAAGAATATAGCCGCCGAGGATAATGAGTGGGTTCCTTTAGTCACTGCTCGTCTTTTGTAAACTTTATTCTTTTGGGCGTTTAGCCAACCTGTGTCACGCCCTGATCTCCCATAGAATTGGTCGTCCCTGATAGGCGTGTTGTATTCTTATTAGCATGCAATGGGTGATTCGCCTAGAGATTAGCATGTATCTTCCATATTTTTAAGTATGCAGGCTAAGCAAAGACATGTTCATCGTAGCCACCCACCTTAGATATGATTCACCTCGGCCGAGCGATACTCTGAGTGCGTCTTTGAAAGTCTAAGTTTGACCTCCTGAAGGGCCAAGTCTGAATTCTTTTGCATCAAGCAAGTTATCTCTCTGGGCAAGTCGGGTCGTCGCACTTGCGCCATTTGAATTGGCTATTCGCATGAGCGGAACTGGTCATTACATTATAAACCACTCAGAACAAGTCTCGTCCTCGAGACTTCCTAAGCGCAAATTTTTCTCTCGCACACTATCGATTCTAAATCAAGTGTAATGCTCTATATCCTTAGACCCACTTAAACACAAATTCCTACTCTTTTGCCTCACTTTGTGTCGCATGCGTGATGGGTCCATTTTATTGAATGACTCTATCACTCAATTCAAGCTGGCTATAATACACGAACGTTATATTCTCTAACTAGGTCTATACTATGCCTTAGCGTGGAACATATATCGCTTAACGTGGGGCATGATCTATTGTATACGGAGATCTTAGGCTTAGGCAACTTAACCAAATCGTTATACTCGTCCACACGAATCTAACACATTCATTTGTACTAGCCTTCGAGATCAGCATATCGCGAGTCTGGATCATGCACATATTCAATGTCACGTCCCAATTTTGTAAAATCGATAGTCGTTCCCCGGACGTGATGCCGTGCGTGCCTAGGTTGCGCAACGCACAAGGCCAAGGTATTTTATATAATGAGCACGTATTCAGAGTACGCAGATAATCGAACAAAATATTAAAACATAGAAAAGTTCTCTTTATTGATAATGAACATCTTTATACAAACTCTTGAACGAGTCAGATAATTGTCGCACTGACTTACAAAAGTGGACACAAAATGAGATAGCCATTATGTATATTACATCCTTTTACTAAAACTTCAAAAACTATAGACACCTTCGGGCCAAGCTATCGCCTTTCCACGGAGATGCATAAGTTATGTGCACGAGCTCCTAAAACTTCAAAATGCTTCTTCTTCTGAGGCATGATCAGGGCGTGCCGGTAGGTAGACTGGATTGGGAAGTCGTTTTAGCTTCTTACATGATCTCCTTGGTGCGGAGAACCTATTACAATGAGGGTCAGTACATCGAAATGCACTAGTGAAGGCGAGCTAACCCAACTATACCAATCAATACATTGTTTATATGAAATATGCAAGTTGTTATGTGGTCTTTCTATCTTCCCTTAGTTTATTTTACAAGCAATCATTTGATATGGAAGTTTACAGAAATAAATATGCCCCCGTTCGATAACTTTTACCTGCCCGTCTAAACCACATGCACAAATACTTACCATGACCTTCCCTGCCACGAAGACATAGTTAGCTTGCACAGTTTAAATATACGAGGGGATCACTGGTGTGATGCCATAATGAACGAGTTATAGTCTTGGACAAGAATGTTATGCAACGATGATTCATGAGGGGCTACAAACCATCACATCCAGCACATGAGACTATCGTAAAGTTTTGTCCGGTTCGGATCGGTGTTAGTGCCCCAGCGACCGTCTGTAGGAACTAAGATCTTGTGCACAAGTTGTCCGTGATCAAACGGTATCTATACTAAGTTATCAATTGATGTAGTTTAAGCAAACACGAGCACGAGACAAGTGACATGATTTATTTTTGCATAATCTACCTGGTCAGTTTATTGCATAGCAAGGTGTGTTCTATACCTAGCACAATTATAGAAGAAGTATACATTCTGACTTGAATTAAAACACTATGAAAGAATATTTTAAGTGAACTAGCATGCAACAAGGTAACCGTTTCCAAGTTGGTTGACAAGCACAAATAGTCCAAGTCTATTCTTTTTTATCTTGACGTCTTTTAGTTATTAGGGTGTCGTTTGATCGGAACAACCAAGAAGACAAGATTTTAAGTATAAGAATTTGGAAGAAGGGTCAACTGAATCGAATTATAGCCACTCACAAGTTGGTTGGAGAGAGAAAAGGAAAGAGGTGCTTCAAGACTCTGCTCGCACGATGTCTACTGCATGATCACCTGCATTGCCACAAACAGATGATCAATACCTCTTCTACTCTTTCCAAGATCAGAATAAAATGCAGTTCAACGAACGAAAGCAATAAAATCTATCAAAACCGTTCAAGAAAATGCAAATCTGAAAACTAACTCAAAAGCACGAAAGCAACAAGGCGACAGCGAAAACTAGACAACAAAATTACAGTGGAGAGGTCCCTCTTGACTCTGCCGCTAAGTCCATCCTTGGGGCACGGTCTACTGAATATGGAAATCGATTTCAAAGAAGCTAATCCATAACAAAGAAGAGATCTTGATTCAATCTATCCCGATCAAACGATACCGAAAGTATTTTTTAGCCGTGCTCCCCGAAAAGGGGGGACATGGTACCACATCCTAACCAACTAATAGAAAGTTTCATCCACGAAACATAGGAATAGAACCTACCACTATGAAATAATGAAGGAAACTTTTCCTTCATCTCAGACTCAATCTTCCAGGTCAATTGTTCGACTGAATGATTTTTCCAAAGCACGCGCACGAGAGGAACCAAACGACTTCGAAGCAGCTTCTCCTCGTGATCAAAGATCCGCGCAGGATGCTCAACAAACGTCAAGTCTGCCTTTAAGTCCAGTTGATCAAGATCCACCACATGACTTAGGTCGTATACGTACTTCCTAAGCTGTGAAACATGGAAGCTATCGTGCACTTTAGCTAGTGACGGTGGCAGGACAATCTGATATGCGACTGGAGAGACTCGCTTAAGTATCTCGAACGGGCCGACGAATCATAGACTTAGCTTCCCTTTTGCTCCAAATCTGGTAACTCCTCGCTTGGACGAGACTTTGAGAAATACTCAATTGCCTTCTAAGAACTCAAGAGGTCGACGGTGCGTATCTGAGTAACTCTTTTAACGGCTTTGTGCCACCTTCAACCGCTCGCGGATCAAACAAATCTTTTGGACGGTTTGTTCTACGAGCTCCGGGTCAAAAAAATTCTGTTCATCAACATTATCCCAACAGATAGGGGATCTGCACTTTCGCCCATACAATGCCTCATACGGTGCCATTTGAATGCTGGATTGATAGCTATTATTGTATCCAAATTTGGCTAAGGGTAGATGCATGTCCAAACTTGACTTCAAGCCCAAGGCACAGAGCCATAGCATATCTTCGAGGATCTGGTTTACCCGCTCTGTTTTGCCGTCTGTCTGAGGATGGTAGGTGGAGCTGAACTTTAACTGCATCCCCATTGGTGACTGAAGGCTCTCCCAGAAGCGTGATAAGAATCGTCTATATCGATCGGAGACAATAGATACGTGCATGTCGTGGAGTCGAACGATCTTATTGAGGTAGATCCGCGCCAGACGGTCGGCACTCCAAGTAACTTTTGATAGGCAGAAAGTGAGCTGACTTGGTGAGTCGATCGAAGATGACCCAGACGGCATCATTTTCCCGTTGCGTCTTTGGCAAACTAATAATGAAATCTATCGTTATGTGTTCCCATTTCCATTCTGGTATAGCAAGGTTCTGCATCTCTTCGTCCGACTTCTGGTGCTCGGCCTTTACTCTCTGACAAGCTATGCATTAGGACATAAACAATGCCACATCCCTTTTTATGCCGTGCCACCAAAATATCGTGCGGAGGTCTTGATACATCTTTTTGCTTTCTGGATGTGAAGTATAACTCGCATAGTGGGCTTTAGTGAGTATTTTCTTTCTGAGATTTGCATCGTTAGGAACATACAATCTTTCCTTCACCCGCATCATCCCATCCGTGTTTACCGCAAAGTCGGTCACCTTTCCTGCTGAGATAAGATTACGCATCTTCTCTAGGAATATGTCGTCCTTCTGAGCGGACTTAACTTTCTTCACCAAGTCTGGTTCAAGGCGTAACTGAGCCACCTGCACCCACTTTTTGTATCTAATTCGGAGTTTAATGCCCAAACTTTCGAGATTCCTTCGTAGTTTGTCATCGATAGCCAAGCTCCCAATAAACGCTCGACTCAGTGCATCAGCTACAACGTTGCTCTTGCCCAGTATGTATCTGATCATCGAGTCAAAGTCGCTAAGGAGTTCAAGCCAACGTCGTTGCCGTAGATTTAAATCCTTTTGAGAATAAAAGTATTTGAGGCTTTTATGATCTGTAAAGATTTTACACGGTACGCCATAGAGGTAATACCGCCATAACTTCAACGCGAACACCACCGCTGCAGGTTCCAAGTCGTGCGTTGGATAGTTCCTTTCGTGAGACTTTAACTGTCTCGACACAAAGGCTATCACTTTTTCCTCTACATAAGGACACATCCCAAAGCCTTTCCTGATGCGTTGCTATAGATCTTAAAATTATCGTGTCCGTCCGGAAGAGTAAGAATTGGTGCTGAGATGAGTCGTTGCTTTAAATCCATAAATGAAGCTTCACAATCGTCCGTCCATGCGAACGTTACTCCATTCCGAGTGAGATGAGTCAGAGGTGAGGCGATCCGTGAAAAAACTTTTATGAATCTCCTGTAGTAGCCTCTAGACTAAGGAAGCTCTGAATGTCGCTGGCTGACTCAGGTCTCTTCCACTTCATGGTGGCTTCAACTTTCTTCGGGTCGACTGAGATGCCCTCCTCGAAAATGATGTGCCCGAGGAAAGATATGTTATCCAACCAGAACTTACACTTGCTTAGCTTCGCGAACAACTTATTGTCTCAAAGAGTTTGAAGCACCATCCGCAGGTGTCCTGCATGTTCATCCTTATTCTTCGAGTACACTAAGATATTTTCTATGAATACTACTACAAACTTATCGAGGAATGGTCGCAACACACGGTTCATTAAATATATGAATGTGGCAGGAGCATTCATCAGTCCGAACGGCGTGAAAGAAAACTCATAATGGCCATAGCGGGTCCGAAATACTGACTTTGGCATGTCCTCTGGCTTAATCTTTAATTGGTAGTAGCCAGAACGAAGATCTATCTTCAAAAACACCGACGCCCCTTCCAGCTGATCAAAGAGGTCGTCGATCCGGGGCAGGGGATACTTGTTTCAGATAGTGACCTTATTTAGCTCTCGATAGTCTATGAAGAGTCTCAACGTTCCATCCTTCTTCTTTACAAAGAGTACAGGCGCGCCCCAAGGAGACACACTTGGACGAATATATCGACGATCAAGCAGTTCTTGCAGTTGGCACTTTAACTCCTTTAGTTCAGCAGGGGCCATTCGGTACGGGGGTTTGGAAATCGGTTGGGTGTTTGGGAAGGTATCGATGGTGAACTCGATTTCTCGGTCGGATGGCATGCCAGGTAGTTCGCTCAGAAACACATCAGGAAACTCTGCCACAACGAAAGAAGATTCAACGTTTGCACAGTCCAGCTACGTGTCCCAAATTGATGCTAAGTATCCCTCACACCCAGAGTGTAGCATCCACCGAGATGACATCGCAGAAATTACCATGCAGGTCCTTGACGCTTCTATTGCTGGACCACTTGTGTAGCAGAATTTGGCCTCTCCAGGTAGACGAAAGATGACTCATTTCTCTGCACATTCGATAGTTGTCGAGCAAGCTTCAAGCCAATCCATCCCCAAAATGATGTCGTAGTCCCGAACATCTAGAACTAACACATTGAGGAACAGTTTTCTTCCTCCAATACAGACGTAATCGCCCTGACATACCGAACTGACAAGTATCTTCGTGCCCGATGGGGTGCTAACACTAAGGTCTAGATATAGTGATGTCATTTCTATCTTATTTTTTACGACAAAATATGTAGATATAAAGCTATGCGTAGCACCAGAATCAAATAGCACGCGAGCAGGTATGTTATTGAAAAGTAATATATCTGACACAATGATGTCCGATGCTAGGGCCTCTTCCTGTGTCAAAGTGTACACCCGGTTTTGAGCTTGACGATGCTCTTGCTGCGGTGTGGCTTGGTTGGCTTGAGGCACTGAGGCAGAATTTGGATGTTGAGGGCGGCGTTCAGAGTAGCGCGGACAGTCACGAATCTTATTGTTTGGATCACCCAAATTAGGCATAACTTGTACTTATTGCGACAGTTGTCGATTGTGTGCCCTGGCTTCTTACAGTAGAACATGGTTACACTGGGTTTCCTCTCTACTGACCACCATTATTTGGGCACTTTTGAGAGGTGTTTTCTTCCGTGTTGCTATGGCGCTTATGATTGGAAGTATGCATAGCGCCGACAGCAACTGAAGGATACTGCGATTTAAGAGAAAGGGCATGGTTGAGAACTTCCTTCATAGTCAGGTATTGGGGAATGACCACGTGCACATGGATGACAGGTCACAGGCCGCCTTTGAATCGTCTTACACGACTCGTCGCATCTGGTAAATATGAGCTTGCAAATTTGGTGAACCGATTGAATTCGATAGGGTACTGCTTTACTGTCATAATGTCTTGGCGGAGCTGCACGAACTCGTTCTCCTTTTACCAACAAATGGGAGGGGGTATGAACTCCTCTTCAAATGTACCACGGAAGATAGCCCACGCAATTTTCTTCTCTTCATCGCCTACTGAGAGAGATCTTCGATGCTCGTCCCACTAATCGGACGCATTCAAATGGAGCTCCAGTTGGGCACACTCAACACAATTTTCCTTAGATACCTCTAGTAATTTGAAGTGATCATCAAGCTCTGCCAGCCAATCTAGAGCCACGACCGGATCATCGATTTCTTTGAATGGCGTGTTGCAGACCTTCTTGATGTCGGCAAAGTCGAAGGTAGTACTTGCTTCTTCTTTCGAGTTTGAGGCATTTTGACTTCAGGCGTGGGTTGCTCCATCAGTGTTGCTGATATCATCGAAGAATGGTTGGAGGCCAAGGTCTGAACGATCTGTTACAGGACATCTACCTACTTCTTTTGGACTGCAAATCGGGCATCTAGATTGCCTTTGAACTTGATCTGTCGCTCTTCTGCCCGCTTCTCGGCTCGCTCATAGAGAGCCTCATCTCTTTGCTGGATTACTTTAAGCATCTGCATCATTCATTCAATCGGGTTGACACGGGGCATGGCTCGCTGGCTTTTGGAACTTTTTGAGGTGCCGAAACTACTTTTCTGGACTTGTACCTCATCCTGTGCTAGTGCTGATGCTTGCACTTGAGTCATTCCTTCAAAAGAAGTTAACTTATATCAGGCTCATAATGTATTATAGACTCACTGTATGGAACGTATCTTATTTTGGCCAAACGAGGATCAAAGAAACTTGAAGATGTGCTCTCATACCAATATGTCACGTTCCGATTCCGTAGAATCGATAGTCATCCCCTAGACGTGACATCGTACATGCCTAGGTTGCACAACGCACAAGGCCAAGGTATTTTATATAACGAGCACGTATTCAGAGTATGCAGATAATTGAACAAAATATTGAAACATGAAAAAGTTCTCTTTATTGATAATGAACATGTTTAAACAAACTCTTGAACGAGTCAAATAATTGCCGCACGGGCTTACAAAAGTGGATGCAAATGAGATAGCCGTCATGTACATTACATCCTTTTACTAAAACTTAAAAAACTATAGATACCTTCAAGCGAGCCTTTCCACGGAGCTGCATAAGTTATGTTCATGAGCTCCTGGAACTTCAAAATGCTTCTTCTTCTAAGGCACGATCAGGACATGCCGGTAGGTGGACTGGATTGGGAAGTCGCTTTTGCTTCTTGTAGGATCTTCTTGGTGTGGGGAACCTGTTGCAACAAAGATTAGTACATCGAAATACACTGGTGAAGGCGAGCTAACCCAACTATACAAATCAACACGTTGTTTATATAAAATATGCAAGTTATTGTGTAGTCTTTCTATCTTTTCTTAGTTTATTTTACAAGGAAGCATTTGATATGAAAGTTTACTGAAATAAATATGACACCGTTCGATGACTTTTACCTGCCTGTCTGAACCACCTGCACAAATACTTACCATGACCTTCCCTGTCACGAAGACATAGTTAGCTTGCACAATTTAAATATATGAGGGGATCACTGGCATGATGCCATAATGGATGAGTTATAGTCTTGGAAGAGAATGGTATGCAACGAAGATTCATGAGGGGCTACAAACCATCCCATCCAGCACATGAGACTATTGTGAAGTTCCGTCCGGATCGGATCGGATCGGTGCCAGTGCCCCAACGACCGTCCGCAGAAACTAAGGCCTTGTGCACAAGTTGTCCATGATCAAACGGTTTCTATACTAAGTTATCAATTGATGCATTTTAAGGCAACACGAGCACGAGACCAGTGACATGGCATAATTTATTTTTGCATAATCTTCCTGATCAGTTTATTGCATAGCAAGGTGTGTTCTATACATAGCACAATTATAGAAAAAGTATACATTCTGACTTGAATTGAAACACTATGAAAGAAAATTTTAAGTGAACTAGCATGCAACAAGGTAACCTTTTCCAAGTTGGTTGACAAGCACAAATAGTCCAAATATATTCCTTTTTATCTTGACATCTTTTAGTTATTATGGTATCATTTGATAAGAATAACCAAGAAGTCAAGATTTTACGTGTGAAGACTTGAAAGAAGGGTCAATTGAATCAAATTATAGCCACTTATAAGTTGGTTGGAGAGAGAAAAGGAAAGAGGTGCTTCAAGACTCCGCTCGCATGACGTCTACTGCACGATCACCTATATTACCACGAACAGATAATCAATACCTCTTCTACTCTTTCCAGGCTCGAAATAAAATGCAGTTCAACAAACGAAAGCAATAAAAACCATCTAAACCATTCAAGAAAACGTAAATCTGAAAATAAACTCAAAAGCATGAAAGCAACAAGGCGACAGCAAATACTAGGCAAAAAAACTTGCAGCGGAGAGGTCCCTCTTGACTCTGCCGCTAAGTCCATCCTTGGGGCACGGTCCACTGAATATGGAAATCAATTTCGAAGAAGTTAATCCATAACGAGAAAGAGATCTTGATTCAATCTATTCCGATCGAACGATACCGAAAGTATTTCTTAGCCGCTCTCCCCGAAAAGGGGGAACGGGACACCACATTCAAGGCATCCCCCAAACATATGCATATCAACCAACTTAGAAATAGAAAATTTTTTGCACTCGAGTTTAACATATCACTGAGTCTTGGATCATGCACACGTTCAAGACGTCCCTTAAACATATGCATTCAACCAAACTCAACTATAGTGAAGTCGGACAAGCTACTAGCAAAAATCTTAAGGGTTCTAGTTTACGAATCATAATGATACATCTAACGGGGTTAATCAAAATCTAAGTCATTTCCAATCTTACTCAAACCAATAATCCACTACCCTCAAGCACGATCTATCCGATCAATCGACTAGCATCCATGTCCTATTGTCCAGTCCGTTCATGTCAACATAGCACATATTTACCGTTGTAAGTATAACTCTATGTCTTGTTGCCCCAATTCCATGGCTTGCCCAAGTAATATACTAAAGTCAGTCACACAAGTTCTTTCATTCGGCATAGGATCATCTGCCTAATTACTAGGTTAGCTCGTAAGTTCATAGTTACAAGTTCACGTTCATAATTTTTTATCGTGCAAATTCGTCGCACGATGCTAGCCCCAATTCCTAAGGTCAAACCATTATTCATTTGCATTGGATATTCTACCCAAGCTCATTTTACTCAGACTTCTAAACATCGAGAACATATTATCTAACTCATATCAAGACGTTCGTTTGTACAGGGTCTGAGTTCGTTCAATAAAGTTATTCATAAGACACGTTCGTTTAGCCGAATCTACGATATATCCATGTCGTACGTCAAACCTAACTTTTATATAGTCTATCTCCTCAAACACGATAAGATCCACCTGTCCATTCTAAGTCTAGACCACCAAGTCATGATTTTATTCTAAATCTTCAATCTCAAACATAACTCTAAATCGTCCAACACGATACATGCATCCGTTCACGAAACCATAAAGCATAACTTACCTCACATTCTAGACTAACTCTTCCTCAAAGCACTTTTGATTCACTTGTATCCTGAAACTCGCCTTATCATGTCGAACCACAAGTCAAGATGATCCTTCAATTATCATGCTCTGGTCTACCGCAAGTTCAATTATCCCAGTTGAACGTGAAATCACAACGCCAATGCTCCCGCAGGATAATCGTCTTAATCCAAGCATAACACATGTGCGAGCAAGGAGTTGCGCTCGCACAAGACAAGAACGTCAATGTTAAAGTTTTTATTGAACGAACAGACACCTTATCGTTATACTTTGTTTTATCCAAGTTATACATTAATCCATCAAGTCATGCTCGTCTAATAACCGTTCATGCCGTGATCATAATTTGTCTAGCCAATCATCCAACTTCATTGTTACCGTTCGATCAATTCGTAGTCTACTTCTAGTATTCCCAAATAACTAAGTTCAAATCCCAAGCCAAAGTTTATATCCTTTTGATACATTCTATTTCATCGAGTTTGTCTGAATAATCATCGGACATGTTCCTGTGAGTTTGATCATCCCCACTGTGTAATAACCCATTCCGTTCAAGCGGATAGCTGATTCAAACGATGCTAGTGCAACGACCCGACCCGCTTTGCTAAGCGAAAAGACTTGCTTGAGGCAAAGGATTTCAGACTTGGCCCTTCAGGAGTTCAGATTTATACTTTTTAAGGCTCACTCAGAGTATCGCTCGACTGAGGCGAATCATCGCTAAGGTGGGTGGCTACGATGAACTTGTCTTTGCTTAGACTGCACACTTAAAATATGGAGGATACATGCTAGTCACTAGGTGAATCACCCCTTGTATGCTAATAAAGAATACAACGCACATAGCTAAGAAAATAATCTAATCTTGTATTGCTTGTGTTAGAACATGGAAATAAAACTTGGCTTTTAATCGGACCCTCGTATTCTACCTTAGCTTCGTGCAAGTAGACCCCACTATGCCTCGAGTAGATCATAATATACTATTCGTAGTGCACGATTTTACTTGTTTACACTACTCATCCTATAGATTATATCGCTCGATATATCCCTGTACGGCTTCACTCCTCGTACTACCCATTAGACCCGTGCTAACATAAATGCTTATGTTTTAAATATAAATGCATGCTTGCCTGTTTACGTTGTAACTTGAACTCGTTTGCCTCTTTCAATATTTGTCACATAATTTTATGTTTCAATCAAGTAAACACTATCTTGCCTTGCTTTCATCTAATTCACCGGAAGACTATCTAATAGTCGTTCCTTGTATGTATGAACCTAAAAGTGTTCGGGACCTTTAGGTCGCCAAGCCATCTCCTAACTAGGGGATTAAACCATGTCAAGTTTTACTCTGAACGAGAATCATGTCAAGTAAAGCAAGAATTCCAGCTCGTGGAGCAATACTCGTTCTGAACAAGAATGAAGAATTAACATGTCATGTCATGAATCCCGTGAATCTGAGACCCAAGACTTACATGTCACGGACGACTTGTGCACAAGGTATTCAATATGTTCATACAGATGGTCTCCGGGCCACTGTGGCCGATCCGATCCGGACGAAACATCTGTTAGTCTGTCTGTTTCGGGCAGGATGGCATTTAGCACCTTGTGAACCTTTTTTTTTACGTCATTCTCGCTCTTAGACTAAGTAGTCTTCTGTTAGGTCAGGATGGATGTGATGCCTCATTCCTTGAGTCACATACCATTATCGCTCTTAACTACAACCCGTCCTTTATGGCTATACCAGCGACTCATGTTCATATAGATAAGTCATCCTCGCTAAGCAATAATCTGCGTACGAGTCATTGCATCGTATCTGGAATCTGAATCACCTGAACGGATATGAGTATAATATATTTATACATAATTGAACACACGAACATCTTCTGCAACACTTTTGGATAATCCGTGTAACTCGTGCACCTGAAACAGAACCTCGCTCATGAAACTCGTGTTTTCCTATGCAATTTAACTTAGATTTCATATATATATATATATATATATATATATATATATATATATATATATATATATATATATATATATATATGTATATATATATACACTTGTGCTTGGATTAACTTGGTTTATCTTGAACAAGGAAGAAATAATGGTAAGTTGGTAAGTCTTGTCGTCTTTCTTTTATATCGCACGGCGCACTGCCACACGAGTTAGCCTTTTCATTATGCCATAAAACTGATCCTAAGGCAAGACTAGAAAGATAACTTAATATATGGTGCCCGGAACCTTTATAACGTGTTTGGATTTGTCGAGCGGGCGAGAAGCCTCCCCACCAATGCATTCATGTACTGATAATCCACCTGATTGCTTACAGAGTACGGGAGAAACTCATTCGGTGCGGAAACCCCTTCGTGTGTGCTAAGGCATGGAGTTCACTCTGGAGCCTTAGAGCATTGCATCCAGAGCTGAAGCACATATATAAGACATAATGTTGGAACATCGTCTATGTATCATTCCACAATTGTATCCAATTTGCACATTTTTATCGTTTCAAGAGAGAGAGAGGACTTGAGTGACTTGTAATCTCGCCAAGCACCGCTTGTAATACTGATTCAATATTAATAAAGTACTTATTTTACTTTCATACTTATATTATTCAATGCTTTTGCTATTGACAACTCTGTAAACTTGTTACTAATCGCCTGTTCGTTTCTTATTCTACTACATTCGGACTATCTGTGCGACTCTATGGCTTAGTCATTTTATCACCTGTTCGGATCATGGCCTTGCACGGATGCAGCTTATGCTCATGCGGTATCACATCCATATGGGAAAGATCGTCCAGCGGAAGCGCTGGCATGGTGATTCGCTCCTAGCAGGGACGACCAATTCCCGCGAAAGATCGGGACGTGACACGCTGGACGTGATGTCACCACGCCAGCACTCTTGTGGGGTAATCGTTATCATCTGGGCCTGATGTCGAGTATTATCTTTCGAACTAAATTCAAGATCGTTCGTCCAAATCAAGATTAAGTCCGTCATCGCCGACCCCAATCATTGAAACATAAATTTGCTAACTTGTATCAATCCATGTTATCTTCCAACTTATCGATATCATATCAAGTCTTCCAAACTCGAAACCATAATATTCTAACTTAAGCTAAATTCTATCGAGCGATATCCTAATCAACCCAAATTTTTTATGCGCGTTATCATTCTTTCGTGCCTTCATTTTTTTATTATTCCATCTCAACTCAAGTTTTAACTCGTTTAATTTAATTTGAAATCGCTCGTATGATTTACTAAGTTTTCTCGACCAAGATATTAATTTTAATACTCTAAATTTATATCTGATATAAGCCTTATCATTTGCTCAATGTATTCTAACTCGATCGAATGATATCTCGTACGATTCCTTTGAATTTGCTTACTTGCTAAGCGTTACTTATACTAAGGCTTTGCACAATCACGTCGTTTATTGCTAGACTTAATTGCTATCCCGAGATCCTCGATTCGCTCGAATATTTCTAAGACGATTAATACAGCACTCATGATTCGAGCTATACTCTACGAATCATCAAATCGCTTATTCGTTCATTTCCTATCACATATACCACCCATGAATTGAGTCATCCAATTAAATCTCCAATCGCGTTCGCATCAATTCATCCAACTCATTCCTTAAAACTCATGTGCGATCCCTATGCGTTGCCTCCATAATCTTAATATCTTATATACCTCTATCGATAGTCATCCGCACAACTATATTTTGAGTCATAACTTATCGATATGAATAATCGTTTAAACTATATCACGAAAGCCAGGCACGACTCCCTAGATTCGCCATAGCGATAGTCCATAACATTTCTATCGATAACCATTTTAAGTCTGACTTATCTTATCCGAACAATATTTCAATCTCAATCGTAACACATTAGCACCAAGGGTCTTAATCGTGATACTCAACACAACTTAGCTGAAAGGCTGTGTGCATAGCTATCCATCCGAATGATATTTTATTTCGCTCACTAACCCACTTGGTAATCACGTATAGGTATTAGGGTTCATACATAACTTATAATTCTAGCATGAGTCAACTCCCATAAAGTCTGACACAATTCGGCACAAAGTCCTTCACATAACTATTCCGATCAAGCAACCATATCATTGACATGGACTTTCAAAAATATTTAGACTCATTATATGGAATAACCCGTTAGAACATTGTGAGAGAGCGTTTGTACATAACCTACGAACGAGCTTTCGAAACTGAGAGAATCGATAAGAAGTCCAAGGACATAAAGTCATGCTCTGATACCAATATGTCAAGCCCCGATCTCCCGCAGGATTGGCCGTCTCCGCTAGGCGCGAATCACCATATCAGCGCTTCTGCGGGACTATCATTCCCATAAGCTTTTGCTTGCAAGGCATCATGTCCTGATGGGAACGATCATCCCGCGGGAGCGCTGGCACGGTGATTCGGGCCTAGCAGGGACGGCCAATCCTATGGGAGATCGGGATATGACAATCGGCAACTGTTAGCTGACAAATCTGGACACTAGTTTCTTACGTGACTGTATATATTCAGACTGCAGCTGACTCACTGTCATGTATACTTGATCTTGCATCTAGCACGTCTTTCTATATCGCCAGATATCTAAAGAATATTATGATGTGGCATTTGGGATGCCTTACTGCTTATTCTAAAGTGTTCTATATTATGTCTTCTTGTTTGAATAATGGAGACAGAGAAGTTCTTGACCCTTGGAGACTTGATTGTAGCATGCACCCCTCTTGTCTAGTTACAGCTGTGATTGCCATACGACGTATAGTACCTTGTACGGGGTAGCTGGCCATGTCTTTCTTCGTATTTTGGTACTGGAACGTGATAAGTAGTACTGTGTGATGCCCACAAGGTTATACTTCCCTTTGTTATGTGTTAATGCAATATGAGACTTAGGTAGTGGCAGGGAGAATTGGGTATTAGTATAACCTCAAGTCAGTTGTGGGTAAGGGGTATTAACGTGTGGTATCACTGATACGTGACCCAAAAATAAGAGTATACTAACTTTGATATCAAGTGTATCAGTTAGAGGAAAGTTGGTACTAAGATATCTGATAACAGATATTGGTGTTGATTTATAATCTAAGTGTGGCTTCAACCAAGGTATAAGTTATTTAGTTGGGGTATTTGTGTAGGTACTAGGGTATATGGATACTATGGTCAGAGTATTATATAGATTGAATTATTAACTAGTATAAGGTAATATGTATTACCTAGTATTATTAACTAGTATAAGTAGATGTTATATACATAACACTTAGTTATATTAACTAGGTTGGCTAGTTTTGGCCTAGACCATTTGCTCAGAACCACATGCGAGTACATTATCTGATATTTTTCTTAATTGATAGCCTCTATGTTACATATTTTTAGTACTGAGATATTTGATTTCTGACATGATGTTACATGGATTGGTATACGTGGATCCCCGTCATGAGATATTATTTTCGTGATTACTCAGTGATCGCCGTATCGTTTTTCGTGATTACTCAGTGATTACCGTGATATCTTCATGATTATTTAGACTGTGATCATAGTGCATGATATTATAGATCGTGTATCGTGATATACATATTATAACATGTCGTGATTTGGATCCGTATACTAATCAGGGAAAGGAGGAAGTATTAGTGGATATGCGATCATACCTTATAGCCGTGATTTAGTGTAGTTTGTGATAGCTAGCAGATCATGCAACTCACGTGTGGTCAAGCTAGCTCCCCTTTTATTTATAGTCCATGTTAGGTCCAAGCCGATCACATATCTTACTAATATTTTGAGGCATATTTTATTATTATATTTTCTTTATTCTATTTTATTATATTGATATTTCTCACCATATTGTTATCAGTTTATTTCTATTACTTACCATGATACTCATTCTTGTGATATTTACTAGTTCAGTTACTTCCATTATTTATTTTTATTGCTATTATTGTTTCATAGTTCTTGTCAATTATTGGAACTGTTATTTGGTTGTACTTCGTTCCAATCCTGACTGAATATAATTTTCAGATAATTCTTTAGAGGACTGATGTCCTACACACTATGGGCCACAGGATGGCGAGCCTGTTGAGATAGCCACTAGTAAAATACAGAGATTTAGCGACAGAATATTGGCGACGGCTGATATCTGATACCAAATAGCGACGTCTTAGCGGCATTATAACGACCAAATATAATAGATCAGAAATTTAATATGATTCTGTCGCCAGGTCGTCGTTATGTCATCACCGGATTATGCCACATTATGCGGGAACTACACGATAAACCTTTATGACATATTAGCGATGGCTACTCGATTGCGATGACGTACTAGGACGTCGATGGTCCGTCGCCTATGTATATGCCCTAAGTTAAAAGAAAATGCGGCTGGTCAAAATTTAATATTTTGATCGACCTCTCTCTCTCTCTCTTATCTCTCACTTGACTTTCCCTCTCTCCCTCTCTCCGGCTCTCCGTTTCTCGTTGTCCCCTCTATCCGGCGACTCCCTTCTTGTGGTCCCCTATTCTCCGTCAATTCGCTTCCTGTGGTCCCCTCTCTCAGCTCCGACGTGGTCGTGTCGACCCCCCTCCGTGCTTGTTCTCCTTTTCGGCTCCTCTGAACCCTCCTCTTCCGTCGTTTCCCCTCCTCCTCCAACGTGTCCCCTCCTATTGTAAGTTCTAGATCATTTTATCTTTCAATATATGTTGCTGTTGATATTTAGGGTGTACCATTTGGGATGATTTATGTGATGATTTATTATTACTACTCGACATTTGGGGATAATTTCTGTGATAATTTTTTGTTATTGTTTGAACTACATGATCAGAAACTTTGTCATCGTATTTGTTGTAGAACTTGTTGAGGCTTACATTACAGATTTAATATGAGGATAGTTATGCAGACTTTGCAACAACTGTGATTATATATGTGGCTGCAAAGTGAGTGTATAATATATTAGTGTGATTATATGAGGTTGAGTGGATAGGTATCAATGTATCTATGATACGTGGATGTGAAAAAGAGAAAAGGTATGTGGCACAGTGTGCTATGGGTGTATGAGTGTGAGGATAAGTAGTATCAGTGTTCAGCACATTGAGAATATTGGCATATTGAAAGCATTAACGAAGATGGAAAGTGTATGTAGACATAATTTTCTTGCTTGAATATGATTCTTGCTATATTTTTAGGCTTGCTACAACAAAGCTTATTTGTCAGTTCAGGTCTGCAGTTTTATTCCACAACCAGTTATATTATTACACTTTCAAATTTCATCTACGATAAGCATATTTTGCCTTGCAACTTGCAAGGTTCGGATGTCAGGAATCATATATATATATATATATATATATATATATATATATATATATATATATATATATATATATATAGGGGAAGGATCTTTGGACACACGTTTGCACACAAAATCATACACAATCTTTAATAGCCGTTGGATCAAGCCTTTTGAGTTGTGTATCCAAAAATGTAGGCTTGATCCAACGGCTACCAAAGGTTGTGTATGATTTTGTATGCAAAACTTATGTCCAAAGATCCGTCCATATATATATATATATATATATAGACACACACACACACACACATACAATGTGACTTAGTTGCTTCACATTACTTATTAATTGGGCCTATTTTATTTCTCTTTATCTTCAAAATGTTACTAAGATCTTGTTACAGTGGAAGTTCTATTATATTCGTCAAATCGACCTATTGTGGACATCTCAGCAACCTTTTTGGTGTTAATGGCCATTGGAACCATTGTTTGTGCCTCTCTTTGGCCTGCAATCATCACACGTGAGCAGGTTAATGAGCGTTATAAACAATTGACTCGGAAGGTTTTTTCTAGTTACACCCTCTTTATCATTGTTTGTCCAAAGAGATCTATCAGCTTCAATACTTCTTTTAAGCTGAGTTATGAATCATATGGTGTATAATTTGTCTTTATATTGATAGTGGATATTTTTATTGTAATCACCCTAATTAGTTCGTACAGGTATTTTATATACTGTTGCTTAGCAGCACAGACCTGACTAAAAAAGTTTTATGTGACATGAGTTGCATCAGTTATTCAATAGCTTTTCCTTGCTTATGCCATATGCTATGATTGCTTACCTAAAATGATACTTTGTGTTATGTAGTCGTTCTAATGCATACTATTCAGTCCACAGTGGTTCTCCTTTGTCACTTTTTGGAGTTTATATCACATATTTGGAGTATAAATTGATTCAAGTGTAGAAAGAAATAGCAGTAAAGTTTGTCAAGTCTATCACCTTGCAAGATAGAATATTATAATTTCTCTTTTAGAATATGGGCGAGCATCTTAAGTGAATTTTTTCCCCTAGGGATCACAAAATGAACTTAAAAGGAATGGTTATTTCTGCCCCCATGGATTAATGTTGCTGTTAAGTCTACCCCTCTTTTGCAAGGGGTTAAGGATTCGAGTCCTACCAGCTACATTTACATTTTAATTTGTAGCTTACCTCGAAGAATGCAAAATAGAGCATTTGCACTCTCCCCTAAGTAGCCGGTCCTCTGCGATCATCCCCTTGAGTCTTCAACTCACACATATGAATGCGATTATGATTTACAAATTGTATCATCTTAGATCTTCGTCTAGGGTACTCTTTATAGTCTACGGGAACATGGAGGATAGTTCTTGGTTGCTTGTGCTTACACCTCAATCCAAAATATAGGTCTATGTACGTGTCAACTCGCCACCTAGGTTTTATGGCATCTCCCTCATGCTCATAACTACACTGACTAGGAATCCGATACTAACATAGAAGTATGACGTCAGGTAGACAACTGGTTATAAAATTATCAAATATTATATGGAGCTTTCTTATGCTCTATAGCCGACTCCATCATGTTAGGGGAACGCTTAGATGATGTCGATGATGATATGTGTATTAAGTTATTAACTATGTTCCAAAAAACTCTAGAAATGATTTGATTTAAAAAATATTATTTTCTTATATCTCAATTATGTTTTAGCACAATCATGAGCATAAAAGTAACTTTCAACCATGTTTTGGGTCTTTTGGGAGTGTAGATATGAGCAAGCCATATTCGACACAAGTGTCAAGCAAGTGTCGTGTCAGATACATGTAAGATACAAATACCTCCAAGGATACGGCCCATTGGAGGAGTTTCTATGCAATATTAGGTAGGGCTTATATACTTATATTTGGATCTTACTTCTGCCAGTGTCTTAAATTTCACTAAACTAACTTCTTTTTCAAAACAGTATGTCTATCATGCTTGTCAACATGTAAAAACACTAAGATATGCCACTAAGTTGTCGTGATTTTTATTTGTCGAACAGGATCAAACTAATACTGGAATGATCAACATGGAGGATTCTGAAAAGGAAATTCTAGAGATTAATGCGAAGGGAGCTATAATTTTTGTCACAGCAGCATCAGCCTTTATGAAGCTTCTTTTCTATTTTATGTCGTCTTGATTTTATGTCGTCTTGGTTTGTTTGGCTGCTAAAAGTGTTATTCTGCATTGGCGCTACTGAGGTAATACTATTTTTTTAGACTTCTGATTATATTCTTGGTTTTGATCATGATACAGTTCTATCATTGGCCACGTATTCAATTGTACTGAGTATCACTTCTCAACTTCTTAATATTGCAGAGCTGTACATGCTCTGAATCTTGATCATTATGTTTTGTATATCTTAGAAACTGTTATAACGTGGGTTACTAAAGGGGTAGATTTTTACTTTGTTTTTAGTCCCACATTGGTTAGAGATTAGTATTACACCTTCATTGGGTTGTATAAATAAGACATTTGTCTCCTACTATGTGATTACACTAATAAGATATCTTCTCTCATATATTCTTCTTCCTTCTTCTACGTTTATTCTAACACGTTAACAACACGAAGCTCTAACGGGAGGAAATAAGCGAGAGCATCTCAATGAAGCCGCCATTTACGAATTTTTTACTTCGGTAATAGGTATGGTTATTTATGGTTTTTTTTTTTTTTGCATATGCATACCCTAGACGCAGCCTGGTGTTGATGTTTATACATCTCTTTGCATATCGCTAGGGCAAAAGAATAATTTTTATCCACCCATCTCACTTCTTTTAGTTAACTCTGATAGCACTCCGATGTTAATCGCATATAGATCTCTCGGAGAGAACGCTGGAATTATTCTTTATTTCTTCTTTCTTTTATATATGTTAATACATTCAGATCAAAACCATCAGAGATCTGATGACCATGAACATGAATTATTTGGTCTCTCTCTCTCTCTCTCTCTATATATATATATATATATATATATATATATATATATATATATATATAAGACTTCTGGAACAACATTGTTCGAAGCATACCATGAACATCTAGTGTTTGGTATTTACCTACTAATTCTTGAATATTATTGTTCGAAGCATACCATGAACAAGATTTGTTTGGTATAAATAGACTTCTGAAATATCATAGTTTGAAGTATACACCATGAACATGAATTGTTTGGTGATTTACCAAGTTCTTATATAACTTGTTATTATTGATCTTATACAGCAATATGTCGAGCCTCACAAAGCATGATTTCAAGCCTCTAAACTTAGAAGGCCAGAACTTTCTCAACTGGAGATTAGATGTTGAATTGCACCTTCAAGCCAAAAGCTTAGGTGACGCAATTGTGGCTGATAAACCAATTTCTGCACAAGATAAAGCGAAGGCTTTAATTTTTCTAAGACATCATATTCATGATGATCTCAAGGCTGAGTACTTAACAGTCTAGGACCCATTGGTGCTATAGAATTCTCTAGCTGAGAGATATAATCACAAAAAAAGGTCATACTGCCAGGTGCATTCCATGAATGACTCAATCTACGTTTCCAAGATTATAAGACAGTTGTAGCCTATAATTCTGTTAAGTTTATAATTACTTCACAATTGAAGTTATATGGTGAAGAAGTGATAGAGCATTCCATGCTAGAGAAAATATTTACCATATTTTATGCGACTAATATGACCCTATAACAGACGTATAAGGAGAGAAATTTTAAGAAGTATTCCGAACTCATTGCTTTCATACTCATGGCCGATAAAAACAATGGGTTATTAATCAAAAACCACAATAGTAGACCAACTGGGTCTGCACCAATTCCAGCAGAAGTGAATGCGACTAGTGCTCAAAAAAATGTGACCAATACTAGGGGTCAAGAAAATTATAGAGGTAGACGGAATGGACGCCGTGGAAGCCAAAAAAATGGCAATAATTTGGGTCCAAGGAACAATACACACTTCAAAAACTAAGGGATTTAATCCTCAAAGAAATAATGTCTAAATTTTTAATCCAGCTGCTCCAACTAATATTTGCAAACGTTGTGGAAGAGCTGGTCATTGGATGCAAAACTGTCGCACCTCACAAAAGAAAGTGGACGAGTATGAAGCCTCAAAGGATGTGGAGACTAATCTCATGGAGGGTACAATACACATGGATTCTAATAATTTCTTCCAAGATAAGGATGGAAACACAATTTCGGAAGACCAGTTCACCGCCATGATAGGATAAGTCAATGAATAGTTATTGTATGCTTATCTAAGTTTATTTACTTTTTACTTTGAATAAATTGGTCATTATATGATCAATAGTCTAGGTAGTTTACTTTCTTTGAAGCAGTTTCATTTAGATTTAGATCAAGTTGTAATAATTACAATATGCCAAGTTTAACCATTTAGTAGCATATTAATATATTATTATTTTTTGTTTTTGAAAGGTATGGATAATGATGATGGCATATTCTTGATAGATAGTGCAACAAATCATACTATATTGAAAACTAGAAAGTTTTTCACAACATAAACCTCAAACACTGCCAAGGTGACCACCATTGCTTGACCCATGCTGATTATAGAAGGTTATGGAAAGGCCGATGTTGTATTGCCAAATGGAACACACTTAGTCATTCAAAATGTATTATTCTCTAGTAGATCTAATAAAAATCTACTCAGCTTTAGAGATATTTGAATGAACGGGTTTCATGTTGAAACCATGAACGATAAAAGAAAAGAGTACCTCTGTATCATCTCTAATGTTGGATCGAAGCAATAAGCTCACATTATAAAAGTACAAGTTAATCTCCTTAGTGATATATCAAACTACTCTGAAGGTAGTAGAATCTTACCACATCACTAGCAAAATGCTAAAGGATCCAAGAAATCTAATCCTTTGGCATGACATATTAGGTCATCCAGGATCAACTATATTGATAAAGGTCATCAACAATACCAATGGGCATAATTTATCATACCAAAGTCTTTCCTTTCCTACTGAATATTTGTGTGTAGCTTATTCACAGGGTAAACTCATTACAAGACCTTCACTTCTCAAAATAGTTTCTGAATCACCACCATTCTTTTAGAGAATACAAGGTGATATTTGCGGACCAATTGATCCTGCTAGCGGACGTTTCAAGTATTTTATGGTTCTAATAGATGCTTCTAGTCGATGATCAAATTTTTTTTACTCTCATCTAAAATTTTTGCCTTCTCCAATCTACTTTCTTAGTTGATTAAGCTTAAGACTTATTTTGCTGACCAACATGTTAGAACGATTCGACTTGATAATGCAGCTGAGTTCACTTTTCGTACTTATAATAATTATTGTGCTTCCGTAGGAATAGAAGTTGAATATTATGTCCCTTATTTTCATACCCAAAATGGTTTAGCAGAGTCCTTGATTAAGCATTTCAGCACATAGCAAGGACTTTACTCATGCAACCAAACTTACCCATTTCAGCTTGGGGAGATGCCATATTACATGGTGCTAAATTGATCATTGTTAGGCCAACTGCATATTATAAATTTTTACCATCATAACTTGTGACAGGCCATCAACCTAACATCTCTTATTTGCGTAAATTTGCACATTATGTTGTATATATTCCTATTCTCCCTCCTCTGCGCTCTAAAATGGGACCTCAGCACTGTTTAAAAATTTATATTGGTTTGATTCGCCCTCACTCATTAGTTATTTGAACCTTTAACTGGTAATATTTTTACTGCTAGATTCGCAGACTGTCATTTCGATGAGACTAAATTCTCATCGTTAGGGGAAGATAAGAAAGAAAAGAATGTTCTTACAGAACCATTCACCATAAATAAATGGCATAAATTATCGTAGGATAATCCTACTGTCTCATCTAGATCCTCGTACTAATCAATATGAAACTGAGGTACGAAGGATATTGCATCTATAGGAGATTATAAATCAAATGCCAGATTTATTTACTGATGCAGCTAAAGTGATTAAATCACATGTGCCCGCTACAAATGCGCCAGCTTGAATTGATATCCCCGTAGTAAAAATAGCAAAGTGTCTAATAAATCTACTATACACCATAAGCGTGGTAGACCTATAGGTTCGAAGGACGTAGTCCCTAGAAAAAGAAAATGCCCAAGTAATGCTCTTAAGGAGGTTACACATAACGCTCAAGAAGAGGTTATAAATGACATATTCGTAGTCTCTGAAAACCCAGAAGAGGTTATTGTCTTAGAAAAGACACAAGCCCAAGAGGAGGCTCAGGTACCTGACAGCAAAGAGATTTTTATGTTTTTTACATATACAAGAGATGTATGGGATCGCAAAGATATAACAATAGATGAGATATTCTCATTCTCAGTAGCTACTAAAATATCTAAGGGCATTGATGATACTGAACCACGTAGCATCGATAAATATCGACAAAGAAAAAATTGGCCAAAATGGAAGGATGTTATTCAAGCAAAATTAGATTTCCTTAATAAACGTGGAGTGTTCGTACCTATAGTACAAACACCAAAAGATGTCAGACCGGTAGGTTACAAGTGGGTGTTTGTAAGAAAGTGAAATAAAAAAAGTAAAATAGCTTGATTTAAGGCACGTTCAGTGGCACAAGGGTTTTCTCAGAGACCTGGGATTGATTACGAAAAGACCTATTCTCCCGTAATAGATGGAACAATGTTCCGTTATTTGATAAGTCTGACAGTTAAGAAAAAGCTAGACATGAGACTTATGGACGTTGTAACAGCCTATCTATATGGTGATTTAGATAGCGATATCTATATAAAAATTCCAGATGGATATAACCTACCCAGCTCAAAAGCTAAGAACATGCATTCGATAAAGCTAAGATGTTCATTGTACAATTTGAAATAATCCGAAAGGATATGGTACAACCGTCTTAGTAAATATATAAAAAGGGAGGGATATGAGAATAATCTTATATGCCTGCGTGTCTTCATAAAGAAATCTAAGGAGGGTTTCACTATAGTTGCAGTATATGTCGATGACATAAACTTTATTGGGACAAGACATGAAATCAATGAGACTGCAAACTATCTGAAAAAGGAGTTCGCGATGATAGATCTCGGAGACACGAAATATTATCTCAGATTATAAATTGAGCATTGCACTAATAAAAGTTTAGTGCATCAATCCAAATAGACAAAAAATATATTGAAACAGTATAATAAGGATAAAGCTCATCCCCTTAGCACTCCAATTGTTGTTCGATCTTTAGATATCAATAAAGATCCATATCATCCTAAGGACGACAATGAAATGATGCTAGGACCCGAAGTACCGTACCTTAGTGTCATTGGGGCATTAATATATATGTCACAATGCACAAGGACAGACATATCATTATCTATCAATCGGTTGGCTAGATATAGCTCTGCGGCAACTCGCAGACATTGGAATGGCATTAAACATGTGATGAGATATCTTCGTGGAACTATAGACATGAGATTATTTTATACTTGTGGTTTATCTGACATCGCAAATCTAGTTGGCTTTGCAGATTCAGATTGTTTATCTGATCCCCATAAAGGTTATTTATAAACTGGATATATATTTCTTAATAGCAATGTAGCTATTTCTTGGCGTTCAACAAAACAGACATGGTTGCTACCTCCTCAAATCACTCAGAAATATTGGCTCTCCATGAAGCAAGTAGAGAATGTAATTGGCTAAGATCATTGATTCAACACATTCGTAGCTCCTGTCATCTTTCCCCTACCACAGATACTCCAAATGTTATTTATGAGGATAATACAGCATGTATTGCATAAATTCAAGGTAGATTCATTAAAGGAGACAGGACCAAGCACATCTCACCGAAGTTTTTTTATACTCATGAGCTTCAGAAGAACTTTGATATTGACGTCCAACAAGTTCGCTTAAGTGATAATCTTGCAAGCTTATTCACCAAATCATCACCAAAGTCAACTTTTCAGAAACTAGTTCATGAAATTGGAATGCGACGTCTTCATCAGCTGACTGTTCAGGATCAACATCATCAGGGGGGATAATTTTTTTCTGGGGAAGATACATTGTGTATAGACTATAACGCGTTGTACTCTTTTTTCTTAGTCATGGTTTTTTTTTTTCCAATATTTTTTCTGACAAAGTTTTAATGAGGTAACATTAAGCCTGTCCAACACCTATCTAAGTCATCCTAAAGGTTGTACTCTCTTTTTTCGCACAGGTTTTGTCTTAATTGATTTTTCTAGCAAAGTTTTAACGAGGCAATAGGCTTAGAGATGGTGTTCATCCAAAGTGGGAGTGTTATATCATGGGTTACTAAAGGATTGGATTCTCACTTTATTTTTAGTCCCACATTGGTTAGAGATTAGTATTACACCTTCATTGGGTTATATAAATAAGGCATTTGTCTCCCACTATGTGATTACACTAATAAGAGATCTTCTCTCATATTTTTTTATTCCTTTTTCTACGTTTATTCTAACAGAAACATAATATTATTTAAGTTTTTGATTTGTTTGGCTGCTGATAGTGTTATTTTGCATGTAACTACTGAGGTAGTACTATTATTTCAGACTTTTAATTATATTCTAGGTTTCAATCGTCATACATATAGTTCTATCTTCGGTCAAGTATGCAATTGTACTGGGTATCACTTTTCTACTTCTTAATGCTGCAGAACTGTACATGCTCTAAATCTTAATCACTATGTTTTGTATATCTTAGAAACATTATCTATATCTCTACTATATAATGCCAAAACTAGGCTTCACCGTGAAAAATTTTCGTTCCAAAAATATCCTTCAACATATTTAATAATTAAAAAGAATACCTACAATAAATTTCAATAACAACCATTTAAGAGATGCAATAATGACAACCATTTAAGAGATGCAATAAATTTCACTGACAATCAAAGGGTTCATGCTAAAGTAAACTAACTCATCAACATCATTCACTCCAATATACGTGCAAAGCACGTGCATATATACTAGTTACTATATAATAGGAAAACTTCAGCTTCACCGTAAAACTTTTCTTTCCAAATATACCCTTGCATATGTTTACTAATTAAATTATTCATCTATACTACTATATAATAGAAAAACTTCAACTTCACCATAGAACTTCTCTTTCCAAATATACCCTTGCATATGTTTACAAATTAAATTATTCATTAAAGTTAATAGGGACAGCTAGGTCATTTCGATAAATGTTATTTGGTCTTCCTAAATAGTCTTTGCATGTATGTATAAAATAATCTATACTACTATATAATAGAAAAACTTTAGGTTCACCGTGGAATCTTTTTTTTCCAAATATATCCTTGCATATCATTACTAATTAAATTATTAATTAACATTAATAGGAGCACCTAGTTAATTAAAACAGTTGTCATTTGGTCTTCCTAAATAATCTTTGCATGCATGTATAAAATAATATATAATAATATAGTAATAAATTTATATGTTTCGTATGGGCCCCGGAGTATCGTGTATCGTATGGGCCCCGGAGTATCCGGACTTAGAGTATGATGCTAGTGGTCGGTATATCTCCCGACAGGGTGGTCCTCTGACACAACTAGAGAGACCGGAGGGGCAGTTCAGAAAGGAGCTTTGGCCCGCGACCAAAGAGCTGTAAGTAAATTTATATGTTTTATCTGATGCAGTTAATTTCATATGTTTCATTTATTTATTCAACTAAATAATCTGTTGTTATTATATTATAAATTTTTTACCTACAGTGCTACTCCAGCACTTCAAAAAATTATTAGTGGGAACTACCACGGCCCCTACCTTAGATTATCCGATGTGTCGTTCGACATGCAGTATATATGGCATGACCAGATGAAAGTATATGCGATCTTTTCTGTTATTCTATTTATTAATTATTTTTTATCAATTTATATTAATTGTTAATTGAATTTGTATTTCAGAAAACCTACTGGTGGCCCGAGCATCGCGATGCGGAGATCGGGAAGATATATTACGGTGCCTGTAGCAAGAAGATGCGGGATGCGAAGGATGATTTGCAAAAAATGGTAAATGCTGGAAAGGGCAAGAAACCCTGGATTCGTGATAATTTTTAGGAGAAGATACAGAAGGAGCTCGATACTCCTGAGTTCAAGAAGAGGTCCGAGCAAGGGAAGCAAGCACGATCTTATGGGAGTCTACATACTGGTAGATCAATCCCCATCGCTATGCACCATCAAAACCTGGTAAGATAACGCGAAGTACTTAAATATTTTTATTATATAGTTCAATAACATTAATTATCAAGGTAATATGTTTTCTTAATATTTTGTACACATGCGGAGAAGCTGGCGAAGGAGGGGAGAGATCCCTCTAGTATCGGTTTTGTAGATGTTTTTGTGTATACGCCCAAGAGGAGGAAGAACGAGAGCTACGTGGACGAGAAGGCCGACAAGAACTGTAAAGCGAGCCTACCATTCCGTTCAACCGATCTACTTTCATGTTCTATACAAAGATACATCATATGGGATTTATTCCCTTAGCTAGATGTATTTAATTCTTTATTAGCATGCAAGGGGTGATTTGTCTAGCGACTAGCATATATCAACCGTATTTTAAGTGTGTTGGCTAAGCAAAGATAAGTTCATCATAGCCACCCACCTTAGAGATGATTCGCCTCGGTCGAGCGATACACCGAGCGAGCCTCTGAAAGTCTAAGTCTGAACTCCTGAAGGGCCAAGTCTGGAATTTCTTTTCCTCAAGCAAGTCTTCTCGCTGAGTAAAGCGGGTCGAGTTATCGCACTTGTGCCATTTGAATTGGCTATCCACATAGATGCGGAGCGGGTCGTTACATTATATACCACTCAAAATAAGTCTCGTCCTCGAGACTTTCTGAGCGCAAATCGTTCTATCGCACACTATAGAATCTAACTCAAGCGTATCAATCTGTATCATTAGATCCGTTCGAACATAATTTTCTACTCGCTTCTCATTCCGTGTTACATGCATGCGGGGTCTGCCTCATTGAGTGACCCTATCATTCAATCCAACTTCTGACTCGGTCTATACTGCGACTTAGCGAACATATATCGCTTAATGCAGAGTATGTTATAATCTATCACAACTGGTGATCTTGGGTTGAGGCAGTCTTGCTTCAGTTGCTATACTTGTCCATGAGAATCCGAATATTTTTATTTGCAGCTGCATTCGAGTTATGCATATCGCTAAGTCTGGATCGTACCCATATTCAAGGCATCCCCCAAATATATGTATTTCAACCAAGCTTAGTGACAGCTAATTCGGATAAGCTACTCGTAAAAATCTTTTGAATCGTCGATCGCTTCGCTATCCGAATAACCGAACTCTGGTTCATTTTTCTTTTAGTTATCGTCTACTCCAATCTCACTTTCAAGTATTGCATTACTAGCAATGTACCTCTTCCTAGCACTGAATTGACTTGTTATGCCAGCTTTTCTCGAGTATCACCAATTCCAAATCTAAGAGTTTCGTCCGACAATTCTCTAATACAGTCTTATTCCTCACCGTCGTATAACTTATCCAACCAAATCTATTATAACTCAAGTTCTATCTTCCACTGCATTCGTTTCAACGCCAACATTGCTAGCATATACTTCCAGTTCCAAGTCCTAACTCTAAGTCTTGTTGCCCCAGTTCTAATATTTTCTTGAACGATACTCTGAAATCAGCCACTCCTGTTTAACTCAAGGCATAGGGTCGTCTGCCTATTCGCTAGGTCAGCTTACAAGGTCATAGGTACATTTTAAGTTCACGATTCTTTATGGAGTAAATTCGTTGCACGATACTCGCCCCAAAGTCCTAAGGTCAAATCATTTTTCTTTCGTACGGGATATTCTACCCAAGCACGTTTCACTCAGATTTCTAAACATCGAGCACAGATCATTCTATTCACATCAACATGTCCGTTTACACAGTATCCATGTTCATTTGGCAAAACCGTTCCTAAGACACGTTTGTTCAATCAAATCTATGATATATCCACGTCGTAGGTCCAATCCATCGATTTGCATAGTCTATCTCCTCCATTACGTTTGATAGAATCCACATATCTATCATTTTCTAAGTTAGGACCACTGAGTCATGATCACATTCTAAATCATCGATGTATATCATAAACTCTAAGTCGTCTAATACGATCTGCGTATCCGTTCATGAAATCATCCAGCATATCTTACTTCACGTTCTAGACTAACTCCTCCTCAAAAATACATAAATTTATTTGTATACTGAAACTTGTCTTAATGGTCAAACCACAAGTCAAGACGATCCTTTAATTATCATGCTCCGGTCTTCCGCAAGTTCAATTATCCCCGTTGGACGTGTAATTACCACGCCAACGCTCCCGTGGGATAACCGTCCTAATCCGGGCATGACGCATGTACGAGCATAGAGTTACGCTCGCATAAGACAAGAACGTCGAATAATATGGTTATCATTGAAATGATCAAGATACCTTATTATTTTATTTTGCTCCATCCAAGTTATATACACTTATCCATCAAGTCATGTTCGTTCATGCCGTGATCATAATCTGTCTAACAAAATCATCCAACTTCAACATTTCTGTTTGATAAATCTATAGTCTACTTCTAGCATTCCTCAAATAACTAAGTTTTAAATCCCAAACCCAAGTCTATTCACTTTCGATACGTTCCATTTTATCGAGTTTGTTTGAAAAATCTTCGAACATGCCCCTGTGAGTTCGATCATCCCCGCCGGACGTGAAATCACCATGCCAGCGCTCTCGCAGAATAATTGATCTTGTCTAGGTCTGATGTCGAGTATTACCTTTGAACTCGACTCAAGATCGTTCGTCCAAGTCAAGATTAAATCCTTTATCGTCCACCTTAATCATTGAACCAAGATTTTCTAGCTTGCATCAATCTATGATATCTTCCAACCAATGATATGATATAAGATCTCCCAAATTTGAAACCATAGCATTTGTACTCAGACCGAACTCTATCGAGCGATATTCTACTCAAATCCAAAATTTTTATGCGCGCTATCATTCGTTTGTGCTATTATTTTTAATAGTACTAACTCTGATCGTATCCCCGATTATTCTATCTTAACTCAAGTTTTAATTCGTTTGATTCAATTCAAAATTGCTCGTACGATCCACTAAGTTTTTCCGACCATGATATCAATTCCAAGTACTCTTTATTTCTATTCGATGTAAGCCTTATCCCATGTTCAACTCATTCTAACTTGTTCGAATCAAATCTTGCATGATTCCTTCGGATTCGCTTACTTGCTAGGCATTATTTATACTAAGGCTTCGCACAATTACGTCTTTTGCTGCTATACCCGTTTAATACTCCAAAACCCACGATTCATTCGAACATTTCTAAATCGACCAATACACCACTCAGGATTCGAGCTATCCTTTATGAATCTTTATAGCTTATTTTTATTCTTAATTCGCTTACTCGATCCTGAGACTATTGAATACATGACTCAGAAATTGAGTCATCTTATTAACTCCTGAATCGCGTTCGCGTCGTTCACTCATATCTCTAATTCGCTCCTTAGAACTCTAGTCCGGTCGCTATTCGCTACCTTAACAATCTTAGGCTAGTATGTACCTCTATCGATTATCTGTCCTCCATACAAACCATCTTCTGAATTATAACTTATCGCTACAAATAATCGTTCAACTATATCTCAAAAATCCAAACACAATTTCCATTATTCGCCTTAGCGGTACTCCGATAATGTCTCTATCAATTTCCCTTCTAAGTCCAACTTTATCCTTATTCGAACGATACCCAAATTTTACTTGCAACTCCCTAGCACCAAATGTCTTGGCGCACGATACTTAACACAACTTGGCCAAAAGACTAGGTGCATAGGCAACTGTCCAAACAATATTCTGTCTCGCACACTAACCTGCTTGATGTTCTCGTATAGGCATTCGGGTTTACAAAGAACTTGCAGATTCTAACATAAGTCCATTCCCACAAAGTCTGACACAGGTTGGCACAAAGGCCTTCTCTTCACAATTTTGTACTAACAGTAATATCATTCATATGCACTTGAAAATATTTAGACTCATTATATGGAATATCCCGTTGGAACATTTAGAGAGAGCGTCTGTAACATAACCCACGAATGAGCTTTCAAAACTGAGAGAATTGATAAGAAGTCCAAGGACGTAAAGCCATGCTCTGATAGCAATATGTCACATCTCGATCTTCCGCTGGAATCGGCCACCCCCGCTAGGCCCGAATCACCGCGTCAGCGCTCCCGTGGGACGATCGTTTCCATCGGGACGTGATATCGTGCAAGCCTGGAGTTGCGCTCGCATGAGGCAAATATCGGAACGGCTGTTGATAACTAGTTCACCAAGTCGATATAGCAAAAACATAGAATAAATACAAGTATGAATACAAAACAGATCTTTATTGATAATGAATAAGATTACAAGCGGCGCTAGGCTAATATTACAAGTCGCTCAAGCTCTCTCTCTCTAAGAATAAATACGTGCCAAACGGCTTACAACTTGGGATGATACATAGGCGATGTTCCAACATTATATCCTGTATATGTGCTTCAGTTCCGGACGCAAAGCTCCAAGGCTCTAGAGTGAACTCCACGCCTTAGCACGCACAAATGAGGCATCCGCACCGAACGAGGTTCTCCCGCACCCTGCAAGCAATCTGGTGGGTTATCAGTACATGAATGCACTGGTGGAGAGGCTTCTCGCCCGCTCGATAAATCCAACACATTATATTAGTTTCGTGCACCAACTATTAAGTTATCTTGCTATTCTTGCCTTAGGATCAATTTCATGCATAAGATACAAAGCCTATCTCGTGTGGCAGTACGTCGTAAGATATACAAGAAATACGACGATACTTACCAACTTACCATTTTTCCTTCCCTGCCCAAGTATAAAACCAAGTTAAACCCAGCACAAATATAGATATATAAAATTCCAAGATTGCATAACCAACACATGTATGCTACGAGCGTGTTTCTAAACCAAGTGTACGATATACATAGTTTACAATACTCTCATCATTCTGTGTGACTCAGGTTGTGCAAATTACTCAGATGTCTTATACTCATTTTATACTGGCATGCTATACTTGTATAAACATGTTTTATTCATACTACTCAAATGTGTTTCTAACTTCAGGTAACTTTATATCTGTTACTTGCCACAAGATCCTAACGAGCCCATACGCGGGATGTCACCACGTATGCAATATACTAAAGACAAACTTGGTCTTATGACCTAACGAGCCGCCATGGACAATGTATAGTCTAGGCATGGGAATGAAATGCAAAGCAGGTAGCGAGCCTCGCTACACACCTTTCCGCGGAAGCAACGACTATCTGAAATATTCCTGATCGGTTCGGATCGGCCCCGGTGCGGCCAGCGTACCGTCCGCAGGAACCTGAATCATGTGCACAGGTTATCCATGACAATTAACAATCAACACTAAACTTTTATTATATGCAACACCTTAAGACCTTGAATGAACATAGCTACTTGACACAGTATTTATACACTTTACTCATTCAGAGATCTCAAGATCTGTTGTTTCCATTTCATGCATTGTTTACGCTGCCATCTTACTTCTTATTGTAGTTCCCATTTTGGGAGTTGCCTTGGCGACCCAACGGTCCCGAAGACTTTTCATATTTCTATTGTATGGCTAGGAACGACTATTTTGATAGTCTTCTGCCACAGGTAAGTTAACCAAAATCTATGTTGTGCTTCTGCACCAAGATCGTATCTATGTGATAAGAATTTCAAGACTTATGGAGCAATGAACTTCAAATAACATATAAGGAAACAAAGTAACATTTCAAGGTAAAGTTATAAGAACTGTAAAGCGAGCCTACCATTCCGTTCAACCGATCTACTTCCATGTTCTATATAAAGATATATCATATGGGATTTATTCCCTTAGCTAGATGTGTTGAATCTTTAATACCATGCAAGGGGTAATTTCTCTAGCGACTAGCATATATCAACCGTATTTTTAGTATGTTGGCTAAGCAAAGACAAGTTCATCGTAGCCACCCACCTTAGCGATGATTCGCCTCGGTCGAGCGATACTCCGAGCGAGCCTCTGAAAGTCTAAGTCTGAACTCCTGAAGGGCCAAGTCTAAAATTCCTTTGCCTCAAGCAAGTCTTCTCGCTGAGTAAAGCAGGTCGAGTCATCGTACTTGTGTCGTTTGAATCAGCTATCCGCATAGATGCGGAGCGGATCGTTACACCAATTGAGACCCCATGTACTCCCATTTTATTTAAGAATACCTATGACACAATATTTATTTAATTTTGTGAAATCGATTTAACTTAACCCCAACTAAACTCTCACACCAAATCTTAAGACTCATACAAAACACCCAACACCCACTCCATCCTAAAAAATACCAAACATCATTTTTCCCATATCAAATTCTCTTTTTTTTGCCCTTCATTTGTAAACCCCAAACTCTTAAGGACCCAAATACAAAATTAATGTAAGGTGTCAACCTCCTATTGGTGCAATTCAAATAAAGAATACCACCCTTGGCCATGTGACCTGTCATGGCCACATTTTTCTCCCCATTTGTATTGTACTTTTCATCCTCATCCACTCACACTTAATCCTAGCCATTGATTCATTCCTCCATCAATCACAACCATCAATTTTCCCTATTTAAGGACACACACACACACATACATCCCTAGGTAGCCGACCCTAATCCCAAGAGAACCCCCATCATCACTCTCTTCTCTCACTCCCCTCCATCTCCTCTCCACAGTCGATCTCTCCTCACTCATTCTTTTCTTCTTCTTCTTCTTCCTCTCTTCTCTCCTTGAAACCCTAAAACATTACTACCCACCACCAGCATCAACTACACACCATCACCACCGTCAACACCACCAACACTGCCACCACCGTCAACACCACCACCACTACCACCACCGTTAATACCAATACCACAGTCGACACCAACACCACCACAACCTCACCACCACTGACACTACCTCACGACACCACCACCACCAGCAGCAACTACACACCACCACCACTGCTACCACCAGCAACCATTACCATCTCATCCCCCCGTTCGACACCACAACCACGACATCCCCACCGTGGCCAACCACCACCAACGATAGTAGCAGTTAGGACACCACCTCCACTACCAAACGCCACCTCTGGTATCACTCCTCTCTTCTTCTCCTTTTTCATTTATATTTCCAACTCTTTTAATTCGTTAAAAACCCTAGTTAGGTTATAGGTTCCTTTGAGCAATACTTGTTAATACTTTGTTAAATATCCATGTTTAGTTTGTATCCAAGAATAATAGCATTCATTGTTTGGGTTATATATATGTGTGAAATGTACGAGTTGATGCAGATGTTGTTCAACTAAATTTCTGTTAGGTAGTATTGATGGTATAATTGAAAGATAAAGATATGATCATTTTGCGTATTAAGAGGTGACAACTAATTTATGACTGATGCACTTGTGTTTATGGTTACATTGATGAGATGTGTTGAGGATGAACATTGTTCACAGTTGATCAAATCTACACTTGATGAATACTAGTATTTAAGGGTAGTGTTTGAGGATGTTATGCAATTTTATGATTATGTATTTATTATAATGCTTCCCTAGTCAACTTTGGTCAACACCCTAGTTAGTATGCATAGTCGTGAGTTATGTACTATGATAAAACCTAAGTTAAGTTCTCAATGACATATTTTAAATAATAAATAGACTTTGAGTTAATTATTAATTATTTTTAATTACTACTCTAGGTACTTTGGGATCCTCGAACTTGGACGTTGTACCAGAGCCCCATCTTCAGCATCCGAACTCCGGCAAGTGTACCTTGCCATATTGTAACTCAGTTCCAGTTTTACTTATTTATTTCTTCGCTACATTGTGAGAGCTTTGGATCAAAATTGTTACTTAGCGTCCGGGTCATATCCGGGTGCAGACGTTCATCGATAACGTCTAGTATCGATTGTTAGATGTTTCTTGTAGCATCCCGCTCCGCGTAGGCGCTATGTACAAGTGATATCGCCTTGCTTGATCGAATAGAAGTCTTCTCGGAGAGTTCCCGACCGATTGATCAATGTGAGTGGACAGAACTGCATTCTTTGATTCTTGCACGCCTTAATAATGAATCTGAGTTCTTATATTGTTTGGTTGCTTAATAAGTTGCATGATTATTATAACGAGATCCTGCCTCTGCCTAAAAGAGTTAGTGCCATTGCCATGCTAAGAATAAGAAATGTTGCATGCTAGAAACACTGACACCGCTATCGAATCTTGCCTAGTTAAAGAAGATAGAACTGCATATTTTACTTGATGTGATAAATAGACCTGTGCCAAGCTAGTCTCAACTGAAAGATCGTTTATATGTTTGCTTGTCAACGTGTTTATATGGCTTGTCTTGAATGATTAAGATTAAAGGAATGAATGCTTGTTTCGATATGAGAGTAAATGCTTATCTTGTGTGTGCAAAGACTAGTAGCCCGCCCTGATGTTCCGGTCCTACGGGATCTTGGGGGGTGCGGCTATTAGAAATGTGATAAGATGGTTTAAATGTTGCTTTGTCACGTTGTGTTGCTATTGTGATAAGAGATGTGCCAGTGAAATATGGGTGCTTGCGGTGGATGGAGGACAAACAAAATATGGGAGACTAATAACGCGCCCTGAGCTCGGGGTGTGGATATTAGAATGGAGGATGGAGATTCGATGGGGTAAGACTAATAGTGCGCCCTGATGTTCCGGTCCTACGGGATATTTGGGGGCGTGGCTATTAGATGGGAGGCGGTGCTTCTGTTGAGAAGAGTTGAGTCTGCACTAGAGAAGTTAGCTTGTTCATGGAGATAGCTGTATTCAGGTAGTTAGGGAGCATGCTAGGCTAGTCTTTTTGCATACCTAACTGTTTGATGCAGAGATGGATAGGAAACTAAAGAACGGTATACATATATGTTTATGCAAATTGTTGCTAACTTGTATGTCTTCTGCATGGATAACCGTTCGACCGTGGATAAGAAATGAATATGAGTTTATACATAAGCATGTTTGTTCATTTTGTCTGCATCGTAGAGATTATCGGTTGTGCTTCATGCATTGCATCGGTCGGACAATGACTATTAGTGCAGAGCTGAACCTCAGTCACAGCTGCTAATAGGATCAGAATGTGAGTCATTGGTTAGCTGGATTACCGCTACCGATGCTGAGTCTCTCGGGGACCGACCTCTGATTGATAGTTTAACTTGTGTACTTGAATGATTGATGGTTCCTAAATGCTGCCTGTCCCTAGACTCCTTGGGTATAGTTCACCAAATACGCTGCGCACACCCGGATAGGATCATCGTGCTTGAATTGGTTGCCTCGATTGATTGGTTGTTTAAATTCTATTTTCAAAAAGATGTTTCCAAATACACAGAAATATGACTCTGCTAGCGAACTGCATGTAACGAACATAGGTAAAACTAGCAAGATCACTAGCAATGCAATATTTTGCCATATGATTACTTAGTGTGGATTTCAGGGGGTGTAGCTTTTGTTCAGTTGTTTTATCTCACCAGTACTTGTATAAAGTGCTGACCCACTAACAATTTGCTTGTTCTCAGGTGCTTCTTCGTCCGAGGAAGTGATAGCCGTGCCTCATCCCAAGGAACCAGAAATCTGGAGTCGATGCCTTGAGCCGCATCGAGATGTGCCTGCTTTGAGTTGCTTTTATATAGAGGGACATAATGTATGAAACGGTGTTATTGTAATCGAGAGAAGAGTGCTTGAGCGACCTGTAACCTTGGCCATGCGCCGCTTGTAACACTTTTGATTATCAATAAAAGAGCTTATTTTTATATGCCATTGTGTTCTTCATTTTTCTGCAATATATGTGCCGCTGTTTCAGTATTGAATAGCTTACTTGCCCTTGTATCAAAGATTTGGCCTTATGCAAGCGCACTTTAGGCTTGCACGGCATCACACCCGTGCGAGGACGATCGGTTCCGTAGGGACCAAAGCGAGGACGAACGGTCCTACGGGACCGGGGCGTGACATTTCTCGATACCTTTATATACCTACTTGGTTACATCAGCACCTTAGGACACCTTTAGACACTGTCATCGTGCCAGACTTCATGTATCCTGATAGTATCAGCATGACCGAAACTTATGATAACTATAGGATCGTGATTGGTGCTAGTTACTTCAGTATGACGAGACTGTTTATATAAAGGTTCAGGCTCTGCGAGCTGCGGATTTGTCTCGTTAACCGCATTGGGAGGGGAAGACAGTTACTAGACGCTTGGGCTACTTCGCATGAACTATATATATATATATATATATATATATATATATATATATATATATATATATATATATTCTTATTTACGTAGAGATCCTGTATTTGGAGTCATAGTACTTACTGTGTGTCTCTGTGCTCGCAGCTACGGGTACGCACCGTATCTTTGTGCCTCGGAGATATGAATTTATATTTGAAAAACCCACGTGTCGAATATTGTATTCAGGTTGTGTCTCACTTAGGTGTTTATTCTTGATTACACCGGCGTATCACATATTTCCTTTCTGTTTTACTATGGCATGTTGTTCTTGTAATTTGTTACGTTCCTCTGAGGACATAGTTTCCTTTCAGGCATTGACGAGTAGGACTACCCGGAGGAGTACGGACCGGGTGTATATCCAGGAGCAGGAATTATAGCAGAGGACGAGATCCTTCCAGAGGACTTCGTTTGATCACCGGTAGTGACTTCACCTTGGGTCCGATATCATTATCTAGTTAGCAGATGTCGGCCCTAGTTATCTTATTGCTTCCTTGCATTCAGTACTTGTATTAGCGGATTTGTTCCCATGTGACACTATCTGTATTGTATTATGATATATTTCCTGACTTATTTTTCTTCCTGCACATTAGTATACTTGTTTTCTCTATGTGTTTCATATTTTTATGTCTGCGGATGAGATTAGTTACATTGCTTATGTTTAAATATTAGGTTATATTATTATAATTTACAGCTTAGGTGCACTCTAACGGGTCTATTAGATTAGGATGCCCATCGGAGTGTACCTGCTGGCCAATGCCACGTGGCTCAGTTCCTTATATTTCGAACTGGGGCGTGGCATGCAGGCCTCCATGGAGCATGGTTCTTTCGATGTTCGTGCTCCTCCCGTTGTTGTCCCTGGAGCCACAATATATGGTCCTTCTGGTGCCTCTTTTCCTCCCGCTGCTACTTCTGACCCTATTCTATCTGCTGACGCAGTGATGAGACTACTAAGTTTATTGCCGTCATAGGCGTTAGGTTCCCTATGATCTGATTAGTGAATAAAATTCCTTCGGACATCCTCGAACGTTTGCGTGACCAGGGAACACTTCCAGATCAGTAATTTTTTTTATATTTGATATTTATTTGTGTTATAGTAATCGCGAACTTGTGAATATTGCTTATTTGTGTTATCGTGGTCATGGACTTGTAGATGTTGTTCATGTACTTTGATTATTTTATTTAGACTTGTGGATATTTTTCATGTATGCAATTAATTTTATTATGTTAATTATGTCTATTTTGAATTATGTCTCGTGTGTATTCCCAGCGTACGTTTGTGCCGTTGATGGTCCGATTGGACGAGAATTCTATAGCAGATTGCGTTGGGTAGTTGATATATTGATAGTGTTTAACATGTTTTATATAAACCAAACATGCTAGAATATCTGTATTTAAAAGTTATTTTTTGCAGTTATCTGCATATTAGCGACGGACACCCGTCGACTTAGCGGCTACCTACGACGTACTTGTGACACGCTAGCGACGGATACAACCGTGGCCAAGAAAATTTTTATTCTTGGGCGACGGATTACCGACACAATTCGACGGACATGCGACTTTCTCCCAACAGTAAGTAATGTCGTTATTCGATCGTCAACCTGAGTATCAGACTTTTTATTTAGTATCAGGAAAATAAATAATGTCGCTATAACGTCGCTAGCCCGATGCCATTCTTGACGCAAATCTGCCGCTATCTAGACGTCATTATAAACTAAATTATTGTCGCATATGCGTCGCTAAAGCACCGCTTAATGAATACATCGCTGAAATGTCGCGTAGACGTCAACTAAATCGATGTCGCAATTACGCCAGTTTGTAGTCAAAAATTCGACTAATTGGCGACAGAATCTTTTAGCGATGTGACATTTACCGACGGATATTTTTCGTCTAAATACTATCGCCAGGTAGTCGCTAATAGTGAATAGCAATATTTTGGCGACGAAAACGATGTCGCTATTCCTCTGTATTTTAGTAGTGGGAATCCATAGAGCATGTTGAGCTAGTGCCAGTCGTCGAAGAGACTTAGTTACTTCTATTATGATTTTGTATATGTCAAAGTTAGATATTTTGGCATGTATTATATTTGAGACTATTGTGTTGTGATTAGACTATTGGCCTTGGACTTGGATTGTATTGTGACTCTGTATTTTATTTTTTCTATTCATATCGTTCCATATCTTCCTCTAGTTTTATTGTGATTGACTAATTATTATTATGTTGTTATATTGTCCTCCATTTGGAGTTGAGGTATCATTGACAGCTTTTATATATTATTGTGTGGGATGATTAGATAATATTGTTGAGCCAAACAGCATTCTACCGCCGATGCTGCGGCGTAGACTGGATGTACCCACGTACTCGTGTCTCTACACCGGGTGCGGATCGTGACAAACATATACAAAATTTTCAATCAAATATGCATAAATTTGAAGATAATTATATAAGAAAATTTTTGACTTGTCCCTCCACTTTATTTACCATATTTAAGGGTGCATCTCACAGTTTTACCATAATGTAAGAAATCCTCCACTTTTGACGAAAATCGTCTAGGACTGGCGGTCAACTGCTTTGACCCAAAAAAAGTTAACCAAAATATTCCTCCATCATTGTCTTCTTCCTCTTCCCTCTCACCCTCACCTCCCCCCTCCCCTCCCCATCGCTGGCAGCCATCTCCCTTCCCCGTCGTGCTGCGTTAAACCCCCGCCATGTCCCGCCCTGCCCCGCCAACCCCCCTCTCTGCCCCGTCGCCTCTATTGTTGTTGCTCATCGTCGACGTCGCAGTTGTTGTTGTTGCTCGCCGCGGCTGCTACTGCACACCCCCCCTCCTCCGCTGTTAGCGTCGATGAAGAGAGGGGACATGTTGCTAGGGGCAGAATGTAAGCCCCTGATTTTTCAAATTATTAAAATTGGAATTTTTCACAATTTTCTGGAATTTTCTGGAAATTTTCTGCAATTAAAATCAAGGCTTTCAATAAATAAAAGATTTTTAATTGGCAATAAATATTATTAAAATATCATGAAAATAATATTTTTGGATGTAAAATGGAAAACTGGACTTAGGGAAATTTTTCTGGAATTTATCGGGCCCCGGACCTATTTTTAAATCACCTAAAACTATTTTATTTATAAATTAAATTTATTATTATTATTATTATTATTGTTATTATTATTATTATTTATTATTTATTATTTATTTTTATTTATTTTATTTTCTGGCCCGGCCCGTTGGGCCGCGGCCCGGCCCGTAGCCCAGCCCAGCCTCTTATCGGGTCGGGTCGGGTTGGTCAGACCCGACCCGCCGCAGCAACCCGACCCGCCGACTGAGCTCCGTCCCCACGACCCCGCCGCCCGCTTCCTCCGCCGCCCTCCGCGCGCAGCGCCGCGCTCCGCGCGCTGCGCCGCTCCCCGCGGCCCACGTCCCCCTCGCCCCCGCCTTGGCCGGCCCCCGCAACCGCCTACGCTCCCTATAAAAGCCCCCGAGCCGGCCGTCTCCCCCATTCCCAAACCCTAGCAACCGCCGCCTCGCTCCACGCGCTCCGCCACCGGCCGCAGCCTCCTCGCAGTGCCCCGCCGACCGTCGCCTCCCCCTCCGGCGCCCCGCTCCGCCGTCCCCGAAGCCGACAGCCGCAGCAGCAGACACAGCAGCAGCCGCAGCGCCTCCGGCCGCCGCCCTGAGCCGCCGCCGCCGCCGTCAATCGACGCGCCGCCCCTCGGCGAGCAGTCCGCCGCCCCCTCCGGCGTCTCTCCGGCCGCCCTCCGCCGTCTACGGCGGAAATCTCCCTGAAACCCTAACCCTAGCCCCGACTCGTCGTGTCGTGTCGGACACGACACGGACACGATTTCGACCCTGTTTTCGGGTCCCCTTCAGCTTTTGGACTCATCTCTGGACTTTTCTCCCAAGAACCTAATTAATCAGATCCGAACAACAGGCAAGTACCTGCACTTCAAGTTAACCTTTATATATTGTGATAATTAATTCCCTGCCATACATGTACCCTTGATGTTTACACCTAGTGTTAGAAATGTTGAATTTCATGTCTTGAATATTGGTAGTTCCTGTCTTGTTTTTCATGTCGGGTGGGAGAATACCTAGAAGGCATGTAGTTTACCCTTTCCCCTGGATTGTCTAATAGCTGTTGGTACACGACTGTCCATCAGCCGGATCTCGATTGAATTGTCTAATAGCCGTTATGACGGCCGGATTAGCCTTATAAACCCCTACATGCCAACTATGTATTCTAAAAACAAACACAAGTTCACACAGATAGTTCTAGTCATGTTATATTTCTTGCTGGCTATTGTAGTTTCATTTCCTGTTTCATTTATTTCAGTTTCTCATATTCCTGTTTACAGCTAACTCTGAGATAATAATGTTCTGCTAATGCTGTTTCTCAACATGATATCCAATATTTAATTGTCATAACATATTTAGTTTAATCTTGTCGTGCACTGTGTACTTTGCTCCTTTCCTGACTGGATCTGTTGTTTAGGCGATGATGAGAACCTTGCCCCCACCTATTACGGACCCTATGAGCCAGCAGGTGATACAGTTGCAGAGCCGGTTCCCACCCAGGAGACTACTCCTGCAGAGTAGTTAGCATTAGCTATCTTTATTCCTATTTCTTGTCTTATTAATCGGGTTTGTCCCCGATTTCATTCTGAATTTCTGTACTAAACATTTGAAGCTGTTGTCACAATTATTTCAATTGCAATCTTAAGTTTCCATTCTCATTATTATCTTGCTTATATTATTTGTGGATGAGCTAGTTTAGTTAAGTGTGGTTTTGACCGAGACAGCGTACTACCGCCGATTCTGCGGCGTAGGCTGGACGTGCCCACGCACTCGTGCCCGAATAACCGGGTGCGGGTCGTGACACGTTTTTATGGTGGCCCATGCAGGTCAAACGACTAAATTGTTCGGTTTCAACTTAGGGACCGAACAGGCCTGCAATCAGATTGAGGATTCTAGGGAAAAGCTCATTCACAGTATAGGGTCCTTATTTCAATTCTTGATATCACTTCTGATCAATTTTTCTATCGCCCTTGATTTCCAATTAATCTATTCTGATTTCCCTATCCCTTCATCTTTCAGAATGGTTCAGACCAGGAACACGGTAGGAGGCACATCAGAACCAGCTGAGCAGAATGTGCCCGAGACTCTTGCACTCCCGCCGCCTCCATCTGTCCCGGCAGTTACCCTAGATGGGGCACAACTGCTAGGAGTGTTCCAGGGATTGGTGAAATCCCAGAAAGAACAGACTGCACTTCTGCGGACCAGCCTCTCAGAAGCTATTAAGTCCCAGGAGTCGCCACAAAAGAGGCCAGGAAGTGCCAAAGACTTCAAGAATCTAAGACCCCTGGAATTTTACGGAACTGAGGGCATTCTCTATGCCGATGAATGGATAGAGAACGTAGAGCGACTCCTGAAGACTGCTCGGGTCCCTGATGATCTCAAAGTAGAGTCTGCAAGCCTGCAACTGTTCGATATAGCTCGGACCTGGTTTAGAGACGAACCTCAACTATCTGCTCCCGACCTCACCTGGGAGGACTTCAAGAGACTATTCAAGGAGAAATTCTACCCCGAAGTGGCTCGGGAAGCTCTCGAAAGCCAATTCGAGAGACTGGAACAAGGTAACCTATCTGTAGATGAGTATACTGCTGAATTTAGCAGGTTAAGCCACTTTGCGGAATACATGGTTCGTACCCCGGAGGACAGAGCCCGTAGATTCAAGAAGGGGCTATCTCCGGATATTCGCCTTGCTGTCACCACCAGCCGAGCTCGCACCTATGAGGAAATCTTGAACGTGGCACAAGGCGTTGAGAGAGACATGGGGCATAAGCTAAAGCGAGAAAGAGATACCGGAAATGCGGGACCCAACAAACGCCCTTTTCAACAATAACAACAACAGGGGTCCCCGCAGCAAACCCAGCGTCCTCTCCCTCGAGCTCCAGCACCCCAACACCAGGCCCAGGGACAGAACCAACAAGCTGCTGCTTGTAACTATTGTCATAGACCAGGCCATACTTGGCAAGTTTGCAGAAAGAGGCTAGGTGTTTGTCTACTTTGTGGCTCAGCAGAACATCGAGTGAGGGACTGCCCCACTGCTCAAAGACGCGGACAAGCTTACGTGATGACCGTGGAGAACGAGCCAAATCTGGAAGCAGCTAATGCGCGTAAGTGATTCGTAGATACCTTTCCTAGTATTGTTTAGCTCATGCCTATTGGTTCGTGACCTCAGCCCCAACCTAGTAAATTTTGAACTTGCTAAATAACCTGGTATGCTTTTTAAAATTTGATAACTGTTTTAGAGGCTTTTGCTATTGTGCTTGTTTTATGTTATTTTGTGAACTTCAATAATTTGTACCCTTTCATCATCATCTAGCGCACTTAAATTTTGCTAAACTTGACATATGCTGCTATTTTATAGCCTAGTTTTGCAAGCTTACCCTTTTCTCGGGCTTGTTCATGACACATGTATTATTGAGGCCTGATCAACCCCACTAATACAAAGTGTCTACTCAGAATCAGTGTACTACGGTCTGATCAACCTTAGTGCATTTTGATTCGCACTTCGCACGACTATTTTACGTGGATTGAGAGATATAGTGACTAGTATACTTACCCCTAAAATGTGTCCGAGCATATCGTATCAGTTACATAATTATACTGATACGAGCATGCGGATAAATGATTACCAGAATAGAATCTCAATCCATAACCGCCTGACAATCCCCATCAGAATTCTTTAAACGCCTTGATCCCTATACCTCTGTTCTACACCTCGCCCTTAAACTCTTTATTATTGACCCTCGTCTTCCCTTACTTCGGAAGGACAAAATCCTGTGTTTGATATAAGTTGAATTGTAGTGTTAGACGTACCCCTCAGACCGGTCAAATTGAGGATAACCCTTTATGACTAAGGCAATACCCTAGGTGATGTGTTTTGTGTTGCAAACTAAAAGATTCAATCCCATGATTTATTAAGTTGAGACCTAGCCTCACTAGTTGTACAGCCTTAGATAATATATGGGTAAAATTCTAAGTTGGGTAGCGACCGCAATGTCCACCTGAGAGAAACCCGTTGGACTGTAATCAAGTGAGATTGGACAGAGAGAACCCTGCTATAATTTTAAATTTCGAGGACGAAATTTTTATAAGTTGGGTAGATTGTAAGCCCCTGATTTTTCAAATTATTAAAATTGGAATTTTTCACAATTTTCTGGAATTTTCTGGAAATTTTCTGCAATTAAAATCAAGGCTTTCAATAAATAAAAGATTTTTAATTGGCAATAAATATTATTAAAATATCATGAAAATAATATTTTTGGATGTAAAATGGAAAACTGGACTTAGGGAAATTTTTCTGGAATTTATCGGGCCCCGGACCTATTTTTAAATCACCTAAAACTATTTTATTTATAAATTAAATTTATTATTATTATTATTATTATTGTTATTATTATTATTATTTATTATTTATTATTTATTTTTATTTATTTTATTTTCTGGCCCGGCCCGTTGGGCCGCGGCCCGGCCCGTAGCCCAGCCCAGCCTCTTATCGGGTCGGGTCGGGTTGGTCAGACCCGACCCGCCGCAGCAACCCGACCCGCCGACTGAGCTCCGTCCCCACGACCCGGCCGCCCGCTTCCTCCGCCGCCCTCCGCGCGCAGCGCCGCGCTCCGCGCGCTGCGCCGCTCCCCGCGGCCCACGTCCCCCTCGCCCCCGCCTTGGCCGGCCCCCGCAACCGCCTACGCTCCCTATAAAAGCCCCCGAGCCGGCCGTCTCCCCCATTCCCAAACCCTAGCAACCGTCGCCTCGCTCCACGCGCTCCGCCACCGGCCGCAGCCTCCTCGCCGTGCCCCGCCGACCGTCGCCTCCCCCTCCGGCGCCCCGCTCCGCCGTCCCCGAAGCCGACAGCCGCAGCAGCAGACACAGCAGCAGCCGCAGCGCCTCCGGCCGCCGCCCTGAGCCGCCGCCGCCGCCGTCAATCGACGCGCCGCCCCTCGGCGAGCAGTCCGCCGCCCCCTCCGGCGTCTCTCCGGCCGCCCTCCGCCGTCTACGGCGGAAATCTCCCTGAAACCCTAACCCTAGCCCCGACTCGTCGTGTCGTGTCGGACACGACACGGACACGATTTCGACCCTGTTTTCGGGTCCCCTTCAGCTTTTGGACTCATCTCTGGACTTTTCTCCCAAGAACCTAATTAATCAGATCCGAACAACAGGCAAGTACCTGCACTTCAAGTTAACCTTTATATATTGTGATAATTAATTCCCTGCCATACATGTACCCTTGATGTTTACACCTAGTGTTAGAAATGTTGAATTTCATGTCTTGAATATTGGTAGTTCCTGTCTTGTTTTTCATGTCGGGTGGGAGAATACCTAGAAGGCATGTAGTTTACCCTTTCCCCTGGATTGTCTAATAGCTGTTGGTACACGACTGTCCATCAGCCGGATCTCGATTGAATTGTCTAATAGCCGTTATGACGGCCGGATTAGCCTTATAAACCCCTACATGCCAACTATGTATTCTAAAAACAAACACAAGTTCACACAGATAGTTCTAGTCATGTTATATTTCTTGCTGGCTATTGTAGTTTCATTTCCTGTTTCATTTATTTCAGTTTCTCATATTCCTGTTTACAGCTAACTCTGAGATAATAATGTTCTGCTAATGCTGTTTCTCAACATGATATCCAATATTTAATTGTCATAACATATTTAGTTTAATCTTGTCGTGCACTGTGTACTTTGCTCCTTTCCTGACTGGATCTGTTGTTTAGGCGATGATGAGAACCTTGCCCCCACCTATTACGGACCCTATGAGCCAGCAGGTGATACAGTTGCAGAGCCGGTTCCCACCCAGGAGACTACTCCTGCAGAGTAGTTAGCATTAGCTATCTTTATTCCTATTTCTTGTCTTATTAATCGGGTTTGTCCCCGATTTCATTCTGAATTTCTGTACTAAACATTTGAAGCTGTTGTCACAATTATTTCAATTGCAATCTTAAGTTTCCATTCTCATTATTATCTTGCTTATATTATTTGTGGATGAGCTAGTTTAGTTAAGTGTGGTTTTGACCGAGACAGCGTACTACCGCCGATTCTGCGGCGTAGGCTGGACGTGCCCACGCACTCGTGCCCGAATAACCGGGTGCGGGTCGTGACACAGAAGGGGGGAGCGGGAGCGGGGAGGAAGGAGAGCGACAGCGAGAAGGCAAGCGTGGCGAGGAGGCGCGTGACAGAGTGGGGGGCAGTCGGAGGGGGGGGGGGAAGATAATGGTAGGAGGATATTTTTGTCAAAATTTTCAGGTCAAAGGAGTTGACCTTCAGTACTAGACGATTTTTGTCAAAAGTGGAGGGTTCTTACATTATGAAAATTGTGTGGAATGCATCTTGAATTGTGATAAATAAAGTAGAAGACAACTCAAAATTTCTCTTATATAATTGTGTAACTCTTATTTAATTTTCAATTTTGTATTAAAATCTAAGTCCAAAACAAAAATCAAAAACGTATAAAAAAAAAATTAGTATTTTTGAAACCAAAATCGAAACGAAAATATTTTAAAATCAAACCGAATATTTTATTCTGTTCGATTCAATTCTGGCTCCAAAACAGAAGAAAGTTCACCCCTAGTTGTAGGTTTTGGTACATGTCCAAGGTGTCAACAATGCTAGAGTGATGTACGCTCTCATTCAAACATCCAAACAGTTTTATTTATTTTTAGCTTACTTTCTTGTATTAATTTTGACAGCTACCCCCATCACCTGAGGTCTCAACTACAAGTGGGGAGATAATGAGAACAAAATAAATGTTTGATTTTGGTCCACTCTCATTTTTATATGCACAGGTCCACTCTCATTTTTATATGCACAAAGTCCGCCACCTTTGATGGTTGCCCATGTAACCATTCCATTTGTTTAATTTATTTTTATATGTGTAAATAATATATATATATATATGCTCGTTTTTTTTAATAGTAAGTTCTTTTTATACGTTTTTTTTTTCTTCGACATAATATTCGAATCCGACATTACGTTCAAAATTTTGTACATACTAAATTTTGTACATATTGTATTATATATCTTTGACATTATATTTTTTTGAACCCACTGTCTTTTAACTTTTACTATTTATAAATAGAAAAAATAATACGTTCTCGTGGTTCTATCTATTTATTTTCTGTCATCCAAGATCTTATATCTTTTCTCTTCTCGAGTTCGAACTTATGTTCTTGATATATAAATATTGATCACTTTACATGTGTAAATTATGTTATTACTGTACACAGTGATGGAGTCTTGATTGTCAAACAAACGGGACAATCTCCACAGGAGGCAAATAAAAAGTATCAAACTCCTACAAAAAATATAAATGAACTATTATTTCATATTAAAAAATATATCAAAATTCTATGAAAACTATCAAACCAATGCTGCAGTCTAAAATTTCTGTCAACAATTTTGGATGATTGCCATGTTTCCGAACTAATAATCAACATCTAAATTGCACCAGATTTCGATAATATGGGAATCATCTGAAACCGTTTGTTGTAAGTGTGTGCAATCGGTTTAAGCGGGTTTAATATTTTTTCAAAGTTGTACTTAATCATAAACTGCACAATTAAAGTCGTACGTACTTAATAATTAACATTTGGACTGCACACATGATTTCAAAATCAGTATTTGACCGAGACATACTAATAGATTGATTAATCTAGTTTTAATCACAAACCACATAACGTCCCAAAGAAAATAATAATAATAATAATAATAATAATAATAATAATAAAAAATAATGAATGTTATGGATATGCTAGATGTACGAGTAGGGCTGCGATTGGATTAAGCTTAAATCCAACATTCATGGTCGGCATAATGTACAAGAAGATATTTATTCGGAATCGTCTCAAATCATTTGGAGGTCCTAAGCAAAAGTCTAAATATCAAATCATTTTAAAAATATATCTATATACTAGTATTTCATATTTTTGAAAATATATCTATATACGAGTATCGTCCTTGCATGCGCTTGCAGCTGTATGAGCGAGAGAGAGAGAGAGAGAGAGAGAGAGAGCATGGCTTCTACCATTTTTTTTCTTTATATAAAACACCAAAGATGAAGAGACGAGAACGGTGCGGTAATTTCTACAAGAGAGGAGAGAAAGAAGCGGTAAATGATCTTAATTGATTGTCACGTTTTACCAAACCAGCTGTATCATTTTTCATATATACCGATATACTAGTATTTCATATATTTTGGGCCCTAAAAAAGTGGGGCCCTAGGCAGCTGCTTCATTTGCCTACAGGAAGAGTCGGTCATATATATATATATATATATATATATATATATATATATATATATATATATATATATATATATATATAATTTTTAAAAAAAAAATTTTATCCGAAATTTCACCCCACCCCTTAGTCGATGCTGGGACTCGATGCCCGGACCTACTCGGTAATGTTCCATAACTTTACCACTAGGCTACACCCTATGAGACATATATATATATATATATATATATATATATATATATATATATATATATATATATATATATATATATATATATAATAATTTGGGTGGTTTCATATTATGAAACCACCCTATGTTACATAGGTTGGATTAAAATTGGATGGATGAGATTAAATGTGTGGATCACACCATATTTTAATCTCAACTACCCAATCTAATTCAATCGTTGTTACAAAATTATTGTATCAAGAGCAATAATTTTATAAAAATCTGCCACATAATTAAGGGCACCAAGAAATCGCTGTAATTATTTTATATCAGTGATTTCGTTAGAAAATTTTGAAGCAAATTCGATGCTCCTGTCAATCAAAGACTCAAGATTGGTATCAAAGCCATGAAGGCTTAAGGCTGAGGTGATTCTACTCTTTACACTTGAGATGTTGTTAGAAAATATTTGAGTTATGTCTTAATTTATACTCTTTTTATTAACTATGTAATGTTCTTTGTAATTTCTATGTCTGTAATTCATTTAAGTTCTAGAGTGACAACTTTTAAGATTGATCTTCGTCTAGTGGAACGACATTCAAGTCGCGTAGGCTGTATTTGTCGGTGTCGGTGTCGGTGTTTGGCCATAAGTCGTTGACAGTCGTGCTATGACTAATTATCTACGAAGCTGTCACGCCCCAGTCCCAAAAATACGTAGGACTAGGACACGTAATCATGTCAGCCGCATGGATATGGCAACTCCAATATATGGAAACCAAATCCATACGTACGCTGTAATATGAATATAAATCCACAAGTGGTAAAGAATGTAATACAAGTCACAGGGTAAAATCTAAATCTCATCCACCAAAATCATATAGAAATAAATAACCAGTATCTATGAAACTAGATCTTAACAGTAGTATCTAAAGATGATAGTTGGATGGAAACAAATCCACTACCAACTCAAATGGAAAAAAATAAATACAATATAAGTACAACTCACTCAAACAATATAAGTACCAGCTACCAATCACGGCTCGAAGAGAAGACATCCACGGAGCATCTATATTCTTCCAATCTGTGCTCCTGCAAATACTCAAGAACAGGTACACCTGGCAGCGGACCAGGTCCTCAGAGGGACATAACAAGTATACTTAAACACATGCCAATAAAGTACTGAAATAAATATCCAATGGGTCGCCTAACCATCTAAAGTGAATGCAGTTAAGAACAACTTTTCCCACAAGTGAGCTATCTGGCTGAAAACTGGGATTTGGCATAGTTCTCTTTTGAAGATCCAAGGGCCTAAAAGGCACGTCGTCTTTTGAACGCCGGTGGCCCGCCTGATAGTACATAATATATAATGGTCATCATCACCCGTATCTCCAGCGGAGAATCTGGGCTTCACAGAAAAGTGTAAAGGAGCTCAAATGCGGTACTTGTTGTTCTCCCACCCAATGCTCTAAGCATGTCATGTCCATGACACAATAACACCTCTAATAACTGCCAAGTCTACTAGCATGTAAAGTTTCTAACGGCAGCTATTCCTAACGCACGGCCCATACGTACAGGAGGCCAGACCTGTCACGCAGTCCGTGATCTATATGAGACTCACACTCGTGTAACCACTGTGTCACGGCCAATGAACCTAATGGTGCTACATGATAATGGGGTAGTCTCATGAACAAGGTCAATGCAATACATAAATAAAAACCTATCGCGACGTCACCGTCGCGAGCATTTTATATAACAGTTAAAATATATGAAAAGACAAAAAATAAATATGCATGCAACATATGGAATAAAAATAACAGTACAATGGCAAGGTATACTTGCCTGGCAAGAAATCTGTAAAGTGTACACGCCCAAATGTCAAGGACACTGAACCTGGAACTAAAGACTCCGAACAAACGTCTCCGGATGCTGAAATAAATATCACCAACGTTTCCGGAATGAGCAAAATAGCTAAAAAGCACATCCCTTTCGTCCCATTTGGACACAGGGGCAAAACGGTAATTTCGGGCAAAAGTGGGATCCACCTGTGGCCCACTTTGCACCGAAAAGTGTGCCAAGGGTAACAGTCTCTAAATGGGATAAACTCTAGGTCAAACAACTCTAGATGTCAATACGAACCCAACGGTATGTCCAAATTTGGATTCCGATGAGCCGATCAAAATTTGGTCCAAAAAGTCAACTGTGGGACCCGCCAATTGGCGATCTGGTCAACCGTCTCAGAAATGCGTGAAAATTGGGTCACAGGACCAGCGTATTACCACGAGTCCAGTGGTGCAAGTTTCGTCGCAATCTGACATGCGTGCACAAAATACGCGCGAGTTTCACAAAAGTGGCGACACGAGATGTGTCCGCGGATACGGCCTGATTCCGGCGCGCTCACGCGTCCGAATCAGTCCCCACGAATTTTCACGTGCCCCGTTATGCTGTGTGCACCATTTGGTACACTTGGCACACGGCGGGGCGGTCCCGTTTGGCGGGGCGCGCTCCGATCTCCAACTTTTGGAAAACCGGAAAAAGTGGGTGCGCACAGTTTTGTGACGAATATATTTTTGTCCACAGCAACTAATAGCACAAAGTTATAATACAGAAAATAAACTAGATCATGTAATCTACAGGTATCAAAAAGAATTATCGAATTCGGATCTCTGTGGTGGGAGATACGAACTCGGCAATATGGGTGATCAATTTGGAATTCTGCGATTGCAGAATTCCGTCTGCTCGTCCAACTTTGGACGCTATTTTTCAATTAGGGGCACACGTTTTCCGAGGTTGACTATAAAACAAATATTGGAGAGGGTTGAGGGAAGATCATACCTATAAAAACGGAACAGCGTTTGGTCGAGCGAGTCAACGGAGAATCACGCCGGAGCGAAGGTGCCTCGAGTGGGAGACTGCAGTTCGCGATGTCGGCGTCGACGGGATGATTGGATGGCTTGGGGAGGCTTCTCTAGCTGTGGTGACGGCTCTAGATGGGAAGAAGAAGTCTGGAGTTTTAGGTTAGGGTTTTGGGGAGCTAATATATATATATATATATATATATTAGAAGAGAGAGGGGGTATGTAGCGGGTTGGACTATCCGCGGGTTTGAATAGGCCGCTGAAGAGAATAGGAGTGGGTCTTAGCAGAATTTGCTACGGAGGGAATAGGAAGTGGCGGGTCTGATGGCTTGCAAGTGTGCGGCTCTAAGCATTTTGCTAAGAAGTTCATGCTGAAGGAAGAGTATTGTGTTATCATGTTATTGTTATTATTATATTATTATTATTATTATTATTGTTATACTTATTATTAAATTTCTTTTACTTTCTTTTCTTTTCCTTTATAAAATATATATATACATATATATATATTTGTATATACATATATATATATATATTAACTCATAAGAAAATTTTTTAGATTAGGGTAATGCACATCGTTAGGCTAGCAACAGCTTAAGGGGTCTCCTACATGGAATAAATTCTAAAAAATTTCTGATGGTCACATAAGTCATCTAAGTGCCCGAACACCTAACATAAAAATTATTAAAAATCTATTTCTCCTATTTAGCTCTAATTACTATAATTTAATTAATAATTAATAAATAAAATGGTATCTACGATTTTCTAGGAAGGGGGTTTTACATTCTACCCAACTTGTAAAAATTTTGTCTTCAAAATTAAAATTAAGTCACGATAGAATGCAAGGATGGTCTAAGATTTGCATTGTTTAAAATGCAAGGCTAGGTTTAAAGGGGTGGGCGATGTTGCACGTTGCACGTCCCGAAAAAAAATCATGGAAAAATCCATATGAGCGAAAAATAGGTTTCTTCATGTGTCATGTCCAATGGTGTGGACACATAAATGCTCTATTGCATAAAAGCGTCCAACAATTGGAAAATTGCACAAAGATGAGAATTGGATGATTGGCATGTCTAGGATAAGGGTGTAGAATTTGTAGGAAGGCAGTGGCTAGTGTAGTGCCCCAATTTTCGGAGCACGGTAAGGCGTGTCAAGTGATATCATGTTGTAAACTAAATAAAAATACCGTGTTCTATTTCTAAGTGGATTCGTGCTAGCCTCAGTCTCACTATCTAAGCCGAGTGGGTCAAATTCTTAGGTGAGGGGTTCACAATCTGCCGCTTAAAACAATGTCGTCCTCAAAATTGAAATAAGGCATAATCGGTTAATCCTTTATGTATAATAAGGCAAGTCAGTCGCAATCTTCTTGCGATAACTAAAATCCTAATCATATCCATTGCAATCATTTCTAGGTTAGGATGACCACTGCTCCAATCAAAATTTAACCTATGGTTATCTCTTCTCCCCTTGTTTCAAATTAACCATATCCACATAACATCTCCAAGATTTACATACTCATATAACTTTTACCTCACGATCTCTAACTATCATAATCTCCTTTAGAAGTGGTTTGAGTCCAATATATTCCCATTTTCACTTATAAAATTTTGTATGCCTCAACTCTTTAATTCCATTCACATCCTCATTATTTCAAATAGGTCGTCCAACCAAAATTTTAATTCTTAATTCAATTCACCAAATTGAAAAAATAATTTAAATGCAGTCCACCAATATTCAAGTCTGAAATTCTATATTTATCCTCTAAATTTAAATTGGTGATTCTACCTTCATTGTTCAAAAACTTAACTCATGCACTTAAGGTATAAATATTGGGTCCTCAATATCAATTCATTGATCCTCATCATCTTAGTCATCCTTCTAAATTTCTCAAAATTACAATGGCTTGAACCTCTCCCAATCTAGTCTTACTTGATCATAACCTAAAAGAAATTCCTCCCGGGTTGACAATGCACTACCACCCAACTTAGAATTTATCCACCTATCACCTAAGGCTATATACCTTAAGAAAATATCCCTTAATTTATTTACTCATGTCGTTCAATCCTCGAAACTTCAACGCCGATCATATCACATATGATATGTCCTTAATTACGAAAGAATAATCCTCAAGTATGTGATCGGCCTATGGGGTATATCTAGTACTCTCTGTGTATCAAACTTTACCAAACACGAGGTTTCGTCTTTCCGAAGTAAGGGAAGGCGGAGATCAATAATAAAGAGTTCAAGGGCGAGGTAATAGAATAGAAGTATCGGGATCAAGGCGTTTAAAGAATTCAAATAGAAATTGTCAAAGCAGTTGTAGATTGAAGTCCTATTTTGGTAATGCCTATCCACATGCTCGTATCGGTACAGTTATGTAACGGATACGATATGCTTAGACATATCTAGAGGGCAAGTACAGGTGTCTACTAGTCAACTATATATCTCAATCCACGTAAAGTATTATTGCAAGGGCGAATCAAGCGCACTATGGTTGATCAGACCGTAATACACTGATTCTGAATTATATTATTGTGGGCCTCCCCAATAATACATATGTCATGAACAAGCTCGATAAGGAATAAGCTTGCAAAAACTAGGCTATACTAGCCGCATAATTCAAGGTAGCACAGAAAATATAACGCTGGATTATGATGAGAGAAGTTATAAATAATTCAAGTTACAAAAACAAAACAACATAAGCAACAATAACAAAAGACTCTACAATCTCTACAGCTATCATATTAATTCCTTGTCTAAGTCGATAGTCGACAAAGTAGGGGTATGAGCCTCTAAGTTCTATAGTCTGAATAAATACTATCATCTTATGTTAGCATACCATTAATGCCATTCAGTTACTCTTCATCAATGGATCACAAGGGCTATATGATACTAGGTGGTGAGGTATACTATCCAACTTATAAGAATTAAACTAACACGGTGACAGTCTTAAGAGGATCCTACACAATAATCTTACACATGTAAATAAAACAGAAACTCTTTATTAGGGTGTATGAGGAAAATCTTGTACTTATTAGGGTCTCCTATTTATGTAGGTAATGGTCATCCTAAGTCTTAGTCATAGCACTTACAAGCAAGTGTCAATGGTAAGGATAGAAGAGTTACTGGCCGTCAAGGAGGAAGGGTCTAACTTGTATCGAGGTGAGGGTACAAATTACACGATTTAAAACTAAGGGTTAATCGTTGGTCACAATCTACAAAACAACTTAAACTTATCAAGTTCTAACTACCAAGCATAAAAATTTTCACATCCAAGGCTACAACTATAATCCTAGTAAACTGTGAGCCCTTAACAAGAATAAATTTACTTGGCCTACTATCCGAAGTGTCAGATGGCACGAGTTGAAAGATGAAGAGAAGAAACGTACTTAGCCGTCGCAAAATAGCGAGCGCTATGGTCGCAGGGAAACAATATAAAAATAAAGATAGAGGGCTCTAGATAGCATCATGGTTCTCTAAGGGGAGTGGGGTGTTAGTTGCTATGTTTGGGGTATGATCAAGGGAGAAGGGTTGATTACATTCCTCTAGGCTTCCTAGGGTGCTGTCTACTAATAATAAGATAATGATATAAGTTTATAGTTCCAATATCATCTAACTATGAAGGTTAGGTTCAGTCCAAATATTAAGTTTTGGTTTTCTATGGGTTCCTCAATGCTAGGGGCAAACATTATGGTAACCTTCTAACTAACTCTAGTAGTGTCTATACTACTCTCAAGTCCTCATAATACATCCGGGTAATGGTAAACCAATTATAGGGATAAGGGATTCTAGGGTTCGCTAGATTTTCTAAATTTAGTGGTGTATCTATAATCTCGTTGTATTCTAAATAGGTGTGCTACTCTAATTATCATCCTAATAACAGGGGTTCCTATATTCTAGCAGAAGGCTATACTCAAAGAATTATTAGGGAAGTACAGGAATCAAGCAAGATACAATTGTTCAAATAGAACAGATAGGAGGAAGATGAATCATAGTCAATTGTGGATGAGATCCTATGCTCTAGTCCTATTTGCAGGCTTGCTCGGTACAGTAACGTAACCGAGACAATATGCTCTCGACCTGCATGGGCCACCACAAAAACATGTCACGTCCCAGTCCCAAAAATACGTAGGACTAGGACACGTAATCATGCCAGCCGCATGGATATGGCAACTCCAATATATGAAAACCAAATCCATACGTACGCTGTAATATGAATATAAATCCACAAGTGGTAAAGAATGTAATACAAGTCACAGGGTAAAATCTAAATCTCATCCACCAAAATCATATAGAAATAAATAACCAGTATCTATGAAACTAGATCTTAACAGTAGTATCTAAAGATGATAGTTGGATGGAAACAAATCCACTACCAACTCAAATGGAAAAAAATAAATACAATATAAGTACAACTCACTCAAACAATATAAGTACCAGCTACCAATCACGGCTCGAAGAGAAGACATCCACGGAGCATCTATATCCTTCCAATATGTGCTCCTGTAAATACTCAAGAACAGGTACACCTGGCAGCGGACCAGGTCCTCAGAGGGACATAACAAGTATACTTAAACACATGCCAATAAAGTACTGAAATAAATATCCAATGGGTCGCCTAACCATCTAAAGTGAATGCAGTTAAGAACAACTTTCCCCACAAGTGAGCTATCTGGCTGAAAACTGGGATTTGGCATAGTTCTCTTTTGAAGATCCAGGGGCCTAAAAGGTACGTCGTCTTTTGAACGCCGGTGGCCCGCCTGATAGTACATAATATATAATGGTCATCATCACCCGTATCTCCAGTGGAGAATCTGGGCTTCACAGAAAAGTATAAAGGAGCTCAAATGCGGTACTTGTTGTTCTCCCCACCCAATGCTCTAAGCATGTCATGTCCATGACACAATAACACCTCTAATAACTGCCAAGTCTACTAGCATGCAAAGTTTCTAACGGCAGTTATTCCTAACGCACGGTCCATACGTACAGGAGGCTAGACCTGTCACGCAGTCCATGATCTATATGAGACTCACACTCGTGTAACCACTGTGTCACGGCCAATGAACCTAATGGTGCTACATGATAATGGGGTAGTCTCATGAACAAGGTCAATGCAATACATAAATAAAAACCTATCGCGACGTCACCGTCGCGAGCATTTTATATAACAGTTAAAATATATGAAAAGACAGAAAATAAATATGCATATAATATATGGAATAAAAATAATAGTACAATGGCAATGTATACTTGCCTGGCAAGAAATCTGTAAAGTGTACACGCCCAAATGTCAAAGACACTGAACCTGGAACTAAGGATTCCGAACAAACATCTCCGGATGCTGAAATAAACATCACCAACATTTCTGGAATGAGCAAAATAGCTAAAAAGCATATCCCTTTCGTCCCATTTGGACACAGGGGCAAAACAATAATTTCGGGCAAAAGTGGGGTCCACCTGTGGCCCACTTTGCACCGAAAAGCGTGCCAAGGATAACAGTCTCTAAATGGGATAAACTCTAGGTCAAACAAATCTAGATGTTAATACGAACCCAACGGTATGTCCAAATTTGGATTCCGATGAGCCGATCAAAATTTGGTCCAAAAAGTCAACTGTGGGACCCGCCAATTGGCGATCTGGTCAACCGTCTCAGAAATGCGTGAAAATTGGGTCACAGGACCAGCGTTTTACCACGAGTCCAGTGGCATAAGTTTCGTCGCAATCTGACATGCGTGCACAAAATACGCGCGAGTTTCACAAAAGTGGCGATACGAGATGTGTCCGCGGATACGGCCTGATTCCGGCGCGCTCACGCGTCCGAATCAGTCCTTATGAATTTTCACGTGCCCCGTTATGCTGTGTGCACCATTTGGTATACTTGGCACACGGCGGGGCGGTCCCGTTTGGCGGGGCGCGCTCCGATCTCCAACTTTTGGAAAACCGGAAAAAGTGGGTGCGCACAGTTTTGTGACGAATATATTTTTGTCCACAGCAACTAATAGCACAAAGTTATAATACAGAAAATAGACTAGATCATTTAATCTACAGGTATCAAAAAGAATCACCGAATTCGGATATCTGTGGTGGGAGATACGAACTCGGCAATATGGGTGGTCAATCTGGAATTCTGCGATTGCAGAATTCCGTCTGCTCGTCCAACTTTGGACGCTATTTTTCACCTAGGGGCACACGTTTTCCGAGGTTGACTATAAAACAAATACTGGAGAGGGTTGAGGGAAGATCATACCTATAAAAACGGAACAGCGTTTGGTCGAGCGAGTCAACGGAGAATCACGCCGGAGCGAAGGTGCCTCGAGTGGGAGACTGCAGTTCGCGATGTCGGCGTCGACGGGATGATTGGATGGCTTGGGGAGGCTTCTCTAGCTGTGGTGACGGCTCTAGATGGGAAGAAGAAGTCTGGAGTTTTAGGTTAGGGTTTTGGGGAGCTAATATATATATATATATATATATATATATATATATATATATATATATATATATATATATATATATATATATATATATATATATATATATTAGAAGAGAGAGGGGGTATGTAGCGGGTTGGACTATCCGCGGGTTTGAATAGGCCGCTGAAGAGAATAGGAGTGGGTCTTAGCAGAATTTGCTACGGAGGGAATAGGAAGTGGCGGGTCTGATGGCTTGCAAGTGTGCGGCTCTAAGCATTTTGCTAAGAAGTTCATGCTGAAGGAAGAGTATTGTGTTATCATGTTATTGTTATTATTATATTATTATTATTATTATTGTTATACTTATTATTAAATTTCTTTTACTTTCTTTTCTTTTCCTTTATAAAATATATATATACATATATATATATTTGTATATACATATATATATATATATTAACTCATAATAAAAAATTTTAGATTAGGGTAATGCACATCGTTAGGCTAGCAACAGCTTAAGGGGTCTCCTACATGGAATAAATTCTAAAAAATTCCTGATGGTCACATAAGTCATCTAAGTGCCCGAACACCTAACATAAAAATTATTAAAATCTATTTCTCCTATTTAGCTCTAATTACTATAATTTAATTAATAATTAATAAATAAAATGGTATCTACGATTTTCTAGGAAGGGGGTTTTACAGAAGCACTCTAAAATCTTGTTATATTTTACAAATTAGAAATTACTTTCAACATTACGTAGTAATAACAATGGTATTCTTTATAGTATCTTTTTGCGCTAACCATTTCAGGAATAATAGAGTAGACCTCTTTATCTGATTATGAGGAATCCTTTAGCCATTGGTGATAATAAGAAATTCCTTAATAAAGGTAAATCTATCAAGAACGCTCAAATGAGCAAAATTTTCTCTGATCTAGAGTAATTAAACAAATTGACTATTCCTAACGTTAAGCCAAAGCAACTCTATAAGATTGGCTGGTTCGACTTTAAGTCTACCACAACCATTAAAACTATGAAAAAAACTGTTCAAGTTAATGACACTGAACACTATTAAATTTTTCTCCGATGAAGATCTTGAACCTTACATTGAAAATGATGCATAAAATTTTATTCATATTAGATTAATTCATGTAGCATTAAAACCTTTGACGCTTCAAGGGTTGAATGCTTCATTTATATCTTCTTTAAGAGACGGTAGATGTTTAGATTGGCAACCCTCTCTTATGAGAGTTATGCAGACTAGTCTTTGCCATGGACCAGTCTACTTTAATGTTTATCATAATATGAACCTATCTCTTACAAATACAAACTTACTGGATTCAGTAACGTTTAATCTTAAGATATTTGGTTACAATTTTAAGCAAGGATCTAAAATTATTACAATTCTTTATCGTATTCACTTTAAAGTTTTGTCTACCTTGGCTCCTAAAGCTAGACACCTTACCAAATCTGGTAAAAACAACTTTGATTGAGACAAATCTGTTGACATCAAATATTGCTGCTAATAAAATTATAAATAAAAAAAATTCAGTTCTATGATAAATGAGTTCTGAGTCAGGTGATTCCGCCTAGACCTATTCTGGATACTGAAATAGACCAAATTGTTCAAACCCATGATGGATATATGAAAGTTATATTTATTCCATAAATAAAGGCTAGAAATTTGGCTTCTAGTTTCAGATTACCTTCTATGAGATCATCCTCTTATTATGAGAAGGGAGAAACTTCTTTCCAGAATTCTGATAAAGAAGTTAAAATAAAATATATAAAAATATAAAATAATATTGTTAAACCTGAGTATAGTACAGAATGGATTGATTCTACTGATCCGGTAGATCCTTCTAATATTAATTCTGGAACACATTCTCTTAATGTTATCACTCTAACTAGTAGTACTAATGATCATACTAATGACCCTGATTATTTTGATTTTAAGCAAAATAAGGGTGTCAACAAAATTATAGCCGAAGCGTATAATGATAAAAAGAAATTTAAAGCGTGGTTTGAAAAGAATTATACCATAGAACAAAGGTATACATTCCAAGATGAATATTATGCTCATCTCAAGGAGATAAATAAACTTAAGTGGTTTGATAAATGGTTTATTGAGAACTTCATCAACCAAGAACTTACTAGCCTTCTTGTGCTAGAAGAATGTGATAAAAATTGTATAACCAATACGGGTAAACATGTCACGCCCCGGTCCCAAAATATCGAGGGACTGGACACGTGACAATGGCCAGCAGCACACACCGATGGACAAATCCAATTTAATGGATCCATCAGGGTGTACTTAAGCTGTAGTACAACAATAATTAGGTCTAATGATACAAGTCACAGTCTATTCTAATCTCATCCACAGAATATAAACACAGATCAAACCAGAATAAATCAAAATAAATATAATCTAACATATCTCAATAAAAGTGTCTCGGGGAACAACCCGAGAATAAGTCTGATACATCAATGCAATAGACAGGAAATAAAGTAACTAGAAACAGAAATAACTAAGAATATAAAGCCAATACTCAGGAGAAGTCCTCTGGCATAATCTCGTCCTCGGGTTCTGGTACAGCTCCAATGTATGCTCCTATCCCGTACACCTCGGGATAGATCTCCTCTGCTAATCCTGGGGACATAATCCGAATCCAGGTCCTCAGGGGACATAGCAAGGTACAAGAATAACTCAAGCCAATATAAATGTAGTGCAACAATAAATAAAACAAGAGGGTAAACTATGTAACCAGCTATGTGATATACAAGTGAGAGCGTTAATCATAATCAGGCTGAGACTACTATAGGCTCTGTGTCGGGGAAACCCATAGCAGCATTCTCTCGAAGGGCCAGTACATGTGCCAAAGCTCTGTGTCAGAGTCTAAGGCACCTCCAGATAACTATATACATATAATATAATCAGCCTTTCGTATGGTAAGTCTCTCCTCACCCAATGTAATCACACGTCTCATGTCCATGATGTCTCATATCCATGTCACGCAAGATCATGACCTCTAACTGATGCAGCCAGTCATAAGGATAGCTAAACATATGTAATATCTATGTCACAAGTCCTGTAGCCTATACAAAATTACCATGAATAACTCAGAATATTCTGTCACATGAGAAATGTCAAGTGTCCTGAGGTATGACGTACTTGATAATACAATCATGATAATATATAAAGTGTCTCGATATCCATCTCTAGTGACGTTACCCGACACCGCGTACGGCATCGACACCCGAATGTTATTCAGACGCTAAGCAATGTCACATGGTCCTAGGTTGAACATTTATATCAAGATTATATATGTATGTACAAAGAACTCAAGCAAATACTATAACAGGAATCACTGCGAGTTGGCAAGGTACACTTGCATGGAGTTTGGTTTCCAACTACGGCTCTGGTATTCATAAAATCTCCAGGAACGTCTCCGAATGCTGAAACAAACATTACCATCATGCTCAGAAGATATCAAATAGCTAGAATCGCCTGTCCTTGAGTCCAATTTGGACACAGGGGCAAAAGTGACAATTTTTGGTCAAAGTAGGGTCCACATGTGGCCCGCTTCGCACCGAAAAATGTGTCAGGGACAAAGTTCTCCAAATTTGTCAAACTTATTGTCAACAAGTCCAGAACGATGATACGAACCCAACTGAACGTCCAGAACTGGATTCCGATGAGCCGATCACAAATCGCCCGTCAAGTAGAGCCGCACGATACGCAATTTTGTCAACGTTCTCAGAATTGAACCAAACTTGGGTCACAGGACCAGCGTATTGCTACGATCCGATGGCACAAGTTTCGTTTCGATCCGACGTGTGTACACAAAGTTACAACGAGTTCCAGAACAGGGCCGATACCGGGCGTTGTCGACGGATATGCGTTGATTCCGGTGTGCATGCACATCCAAATCAACTTTCGCGAAATCTCACACGTCTGTATTAACAGCGCGCACCTTTCTGTGAAGTCCGTACGGGACCAAGTCATCCCGGTTGGCGGGGCACACTCAGTTCCGGGGAAAAATATGGCGTTATTTTTCCTGATTTTGGATCGCAGTTCGCGATCACCACAGGACGCGACACACCGAGCGGGTTGCACGGGCATCGAGAGGGTCACACAGGATTCGCGTCACAATAGACGGAATAAAAAATGGGCAACGAGGAGAGAGAAAATGGTACCTGAACAGGGCTACGCAGACTAGGATTCCTCGTGTCCACGAGACGACACGACACAATACTGTACAGTGTCTAAGGTTAGGGTTCCGGCGGGCTGCTCGGGGCTGAGGGAGGCAGCTCGGCTGAGGCACTGCTGCGAGTGGTTCGTCGGAGGTGGCGGAGCGCGCTGGGGGCGGGCTGGGCGTCGCCAGGGAGTTCGCCGGGGGCCGTGGCAGCTGCTGCTGCTGCTGGAGGCGGAAGAGGAAGGCTGAGGCTGTTGGCTGAGGGTCGGGGCGGGGTCAGCGGCGAGGGGAGAGAGCGGTGGCAGGAGGCGGAGGAGATCGTCAGGGGAAGAGGGTGGTGGGGGGTTCTGGTGGCGGAGGCGGCGGGTGAGATGGCGGTGGCAGCGGGGTTTAGGGCTGGGGTTATATAGTGAGGCGGAGCAGGGACGAAGGCCGAGCGGGACGGGGCATCGTAGAGGGGGAGGCGGCGACGTGGCGGGGGAGGCGGAGCCGGGAGGCGTCGTGGCCGGGCGGGGAGAGGCCGGAAAACGTGGGGGTTCGTGGGTGAGGGTGAGGGTGAGGGGGCGGGTCGGGTTCGGATTCGATCCGATCTGACCCGTTAGGCCTTGGGGCGGTTCAGGCCGATCCGGTTCGGTTGGACCGGGTTCAGCCCGGTTCAAACCGGTTTGATCCCGGTTCAACCCGGTTCAGTTTGGTTTTTATTAAAACGGGATTTTTAGGTCTTTAAAAATTGTTCTGGGGTCCAACAAATTCCAGAAAAATTACCATATGTCCAATATTTTATTTTACACCCAAAAATATTATTTTCATAATATTTTAATATTATTTTAAAATATTTAATTTTATTTAATTCCAAAAATACCTTGATTTTAATTAGTTAAAAATCACCGAAAATTTCAGAAAATTACGAAAATTTATTTTTTAAAAATTTCTAAAAACTCAGGGGGTTTACAAAACATATACGTTCTTTATACTCGCCTAACGAACCTTTAATGGTTACTGTCAATTATGAAAAAATGGATCCATCTTCTTTATTCGAATTATCGATCACAATGAAGAAAAAATAAAAGAACTTCAAAAGATTATAAAGCAAAATAATTATACTAATACTTATATTCAAACTGTTGGTACGCAAATATATCGAATAGAAAATGCTATTAATGAAATTCTTCATAAGGTTAATTCAATTCTGAAATTACCTAACGATATCTCAAAATCTTCTACTTCTAAGGAAGTTAGAACTAATAATATACCATTAAAGCCACCTAGTGACACTAGTGGTTTTAAATTATCTTCTCTCGATTTTACAAAAGAAGAAATAAGCAATCTTCTTGAGAAATTAAAGAATACTTCCTTGAAGGATAAAGCATTAATTGCAGTCCTTGATGGAAATTCTTCCATAGCTGAAGATTTCGATATTGAATCTAGAAATGAGAGTTATTCTCAAACTTCTGAAGATTATTCTGACCCGATTCAGATATACGCTATTCAGCAATCATTCAGGATGATCTCAATTCTTCTAGTATGATTCTGCCTATGCAGCAGAAGCATAAGAAACTTAATCTTCAGAAATATTACTATAAACGTCCTACTCCTATAGATGTCCTATTTGAAAAGAAGGACGATATCATCCAAAATAATTATAGTGTAGGTAATATTTATGAATGGAATTTAGATGGTTGTTCTGACAAGCAAATGTGTGATCAAATGCATCGAATGTTAATGTTTGCAACTGTTTGTAGGGCAAACAGTGACAATGATAAAACCATTGCTAACTTTATTACTTGTGGTTTTACTGGCACTTTGAAAGGCTGGTGGGATAATTGTCTATTTACGTGTCACGACCCGCACCCGGTATAGGGACACGAGAGCGTGGGTACGTCCAGCCTACGCCGCAGCATCGGCGGTAGAACGCTATCTAGGTCTTGATGCTAACTAAACAATCTCACACGAGCATCCGATTCCATGAGGAGACACGGATACCACAATAATATGAACAACATACTCAATCACAACTACAGCACGATAAGATCTCGAAGAAACAAGTAAGATGCAACACAAGTCTAAAATAGAATAGTCTAACTCAACAATATAATCCAAGTCTCAAATAAGTTTGCCGGAGACAAATCTGGTACCAAATAACCTGCTAAAAGAACTAACTAGATAACTAGTAATTCCGGCTAGACTTTCCGGAATCACAACTGAACTACCAAGTCCAAGTTTGCAGCTACTCACCATAAGGTCCATAAAGTGTCGGATACCGGTCCTCTAAGGCATAGTCTGGAAAAATATTTTCAGTCAGGAAGGAGCAAAGTACAATCTCAAATAACAGTTCTGTCACTACCACGTTCCGAAAACAGGGGTATTTTTGACTTTTTATAATATTTAATATTATGGTAGTTACAATTAAGTAATTGCATGATAAGTATATTTAATTTAAATAATTATATGAGATGTGTAATTAAATATAATATTATATACAGTGTTCATTTATGTTTGAGCTGGTAGACTTGACCTAGAAGCCACTAGTCGAACACCTGGCCGAATTATGGAATTTTGTATTTAATTGTTTTATTTAGAATTAAATTGTTAGAGGTAGTAATTAACTACCGTAATTTATTTAATTATTGCGCCCTGCCCTTGCTTCGATAATTGGAGCACTACCCTAGCTTTTGTCTTACAACAAATTTTATAATCTTGCCCTAGACATGCCCGCCTTCCATTCTGCTATTTTTGCAACTCATAATATAGCTCTCTGTACCTTATTTTTAGCCGCACAAAAATTATTGCGGACGTTTATTTAATTTCTAAAATAAATTCCAACTTTGTATCGTTGTGCGTTCCAATCGAAATTGGAGGCAATCTTGACCTATTTTTCGTGCGACCCAAATTAGGAAAATATTCTGTTCTGAGTCTTCTTCACTAATGGTATTGATGACCCGACCTGATTTTGGCTCCATGTACTCCTAATTAATTTTAGAACACAACTTGCATTTATTTCTAATTAATTTGAGGATACTATTTTAACCGATTCCGAAAATTCCAATTTAATTCCAGTATCCTGCTATTTGAGCCCATACCAAACATACAGCGTCCCCTGACCCTACAAAACACCAAACACCGAATCGCCCGCCAAATTTTCGTCATTTTATGCGTCTTTACAAATACCCAAATTTAAGGGGGCTAATTTGCAAATTTGTATTAGGTGTCGACGTCCCATTTGTTTAAAACAATGGAGAAGCCCAACATTGACTAGTCAACAACCTCATTCCTACATGAAAAATTCATTCATGTTTAATCTTGGCCATTCATTAAATGGGTCAATCCTCACCTTTCATTCACACACCCTCTCTCCCTATTTAAAGTTACCTCACCCACACTCTGTAAACCCTCTAATTTTTCAAAATTTTCAAAACTGGATTTTTCACAATTTTCTGGAATTTTCTGGGAATTTTCTGTAATTAAAAAATAGGGTTTTAATTATTCAAGAATTTTTAAATGATAATAAACAGTATTAAAATATTATGAAAATAATATTTTTGGATGTAAAATGAAAAACTGGACTTAGGACAATTTTTCTGGAATTTATCGGACCCCGGACCTATTTTTAAAACACCTAAATCTATTTATTTAATTATTTATTAATTTATTTACTGATTTTATTATTATTACTATTATTATTTTTATTATTTCTAACCCAGCCCAGCCCGGCCCACTGGACCCAGGCCCTTGGGCCGGTCCACCCGCTCCCCTAACGGGTCGGGTCGGGTCTGCCCGAACCCGACCCGCCGCACCCGCGACCCGCCGACCCGTCTTCACCCACGACCCAGCCCCGTGCCGCGTTTCCCGCCGCCTCCGCCGCGTCCTCCGTCCGCTCCGGCCGCCCACGCCTCCACGCAACCCACGTCCTCCGCCCGCTCGGCCGACCCCCCCTCTCTCCCCGCCTATAAAACTCTAGGCCGGCCGCCCTAGCCATCCCCCGTCGCCACCACCGGTCACCCCTCCCCGCTGCGCCTCCCCTACTCCGGCCGCCACCCGCCGTGCCCCGCCCCACCGGCGCCGCCACCCTGCTCCGCCCGCAGCGCCGCTGCCCAGCCGCCGGACGCCGCCGCCTCCTCTTCTCCACCGCAGCAAGCAGCAGCAGCTCGGGCAGCTCCCCGAGCCGCCTCCGGCCGCCGCAGCGCCGACGAGCCCGGCCGTCGCCTCGCCGTGTGCCCCCGGCCCCCTCCGTCTCCGCCGGCTAGCATGCCCTAACCCTAACCCTAGTTTTCCCTGTGTCCGGACACGTGTCGGACACGTGTCGGACATGATTCGACCCCGGTTTTCGGGCCCCGTTCAGGTGCGTGTATCTTCTTGCTCGTAGCTCGGATTTTGATTCCACAAATTGCGTTGCGAAGCCTGTATGACCCTCTCGGTGCCTGAACAAACCGTTTGGGGTATCGCGTCCTGTGGTGATCGCACACCGCGATCCAAAAACAGGAAAAACCAGACCCTATTTTACCCCCGGAACCGAGTACGCTCCGCCAAACGGGACGACTTTGTCGCGCGCGGTCTTCACAGATACGTGCGCGTCGTCGATACGGACGTGCAGGATTTTGCAGAAGTCGATTCGGGTGTGCGTGCACACCGGGATCAACGCGTATCCGCGGATATCGCTCCGTATCCGACTTTTCTACATTTTACCCTAACTTTGTGTACACACGTCGGATTGAAACGAAACTTACGCCATCAGACTCGTAGCGATACGCTGGTCCTGTGAGCCAAGTTTGGTTCAATTCTGAGAACGTTGACGAAATCGCGTGTCGTGGGCCCCACAGGCCCCGCTCGACGGACGATTTCGTGTTCGGCTCATCGGAATTCAATTCTGGAAGTTTCATTGGGTTCGTATCATCGTTCCTGACTTGTTGACACTAAGTTTGGTAAATTTGGAGACCTTTGACCCGGACGCGTTTTTCGGTGCAAAGCGGACCCACATGTGGACCCCGTTTTGACCCGAAACTGCCATTTTTGCCCTTGTCTCCAAATTGGACCCAAGGACAGGCGTTTCTAGCTGATTGATATTTTCTGGATCTGATGGTGATGTTTATTTCAGCAACCGGAGTACCGCCTGCAATTCCCGCCGAAGTCAGAACTGCAAACATAGCCGGAACCACAGGCAAGTGTACCTTGCCAACCCTGCAGCTTGCTAATTATTTTTCTGGACTTAATTATGCATTAGTGGGCAAGTAAAGCTTGCCAAATCTCAGTAATTCTTGACATAGTATTTTACTTGATTTCTTATAGAATTAAATGTAAACTTGTTTTAACTGCTTAACCTAGGAAACGGGTGACGTGCTTAGTGTCCGATCATAGTCGGGTGCCAACTCCGTACGCGAAGTTGTGTAACATCACATAGACATGGATATCGAGACCCGATAATGCTCGTACTTGTCTTATCAAGTACTTCTGAACCCAGGACACTTGACACTATTTCATGAGACAGAGTCTTCCTGAGACATTCAAGGTAATTCTGTATAGGATGCATGTTTTATGACATAGACTTTACATTCTTAGACATTTGATTCATAGCTATCAGACTTGCTGCATCAGTTATAATCGTGCGTGACATGGACATGAGATATCGTGGACATGAGACGTGGGATTACATTGGGTGGGGAGAGACGCACAGACTACAGGCTGATATTATATATATAACATAGTATATTTCAGAGTATAATTCATAGTTATTGCCGCTACCGGCTCCCCGACACAGAGCTTGTAGTGGCTTCAGCCTGAGTTCTAGTGCTGCTCTCATATTGCATATCACTTAGCTGGTTACATAGCTCACCCTCTTGTTTAATTATCTGCTGCACTGCATTTATTTTGGCTTGTATTTTCTGTACCTTGCTGTCCCCTGAGGACCTGGATCCAGATTATGTCCCCAGGTACAGCTGAAGAGAACTACCCCGAGGTGTACGGTACAGGAGCACTCCTTGGAGCAGAACCAGGAACCGAGGACGAGATAGTGGCAGAAGACTTCTCCTGAGTACCGGCTTTATTTGCTCAGTATTTCTATTTTTTGTTGATTTAATTCCTGTCTATTTCTTTTAATGTAACAGACTAATTCTCGGATTATTTCCCGAGATAAGCTTATTTGATATTGCTCATTTATTTCCATTGCATTATTTCTGGAATTACTCTGCGTTATTCTGTGGATGAGATTAGAAATACCTGAGACTTGAAACATTTTACTGCTAGACTACAGCTTAAGCATGCCCTGATGGATCCATTAAATTGGGTTGTCCATTGGTGCGTGCTGCTGGCCATTGCTCACGTGCTCAGTCCCTCAGCATTTTGGGACTGGGGCATGACACACTCTTCCCTAGGAAAGCCCAAATCCCCAAAAACCTAGGTTTCTCCACCTCATCACAAGCCTCCACCCTCAACCGTAGGCTTCCTATTTTCTTCATTCTTTTTCTCTTCTTCTTCTTCTCTTTTCTTCTTCTTCTTCTTCCTTCTTCTCATTTCCTTTGTTTTTTTTAAACTTTCAAAAGGGGGGAAACCTCAACCCAACCCCTCACTCACTGTTCACTCACCCCACCCCGACCGGCCGATCCCCGGCCCTCTTCTACGGCCGACCCGTCGGAGGAGCCATCCTCTCCTCTCCCTCTGTTGTTCCCCCCGGCGATCGGACCCCGACTCCCTGCTGCACTCCACCCGCCGTTCACCCGAAGCAACTCCGACCATCAGCTGCTCACCCAGCCCCGAGCTCTTCCTGCTGCGAGCTCCGGCCTACAGCCGACTGCCCCCCCCCCGCACGATTATCCCCCCGGCGGCCCGTTGGCTGCTCCCCGACCTTCCCTGCTACTTCCGGCGGCCCAACTACTGTCCTCCACTCCGGCAGCAACAGCCCGGAGCTCCCTCTGCCGGCTCCTCCACCTTCACCTATCACCACCACTCCGGCACCGCCCATCTCTTCTCCCCGGCCTCCACCTGAACCTGAACCTCACCACCACCATCCCATCAACTCCGGCTGCATCTTCCCCATCACATACACCACCACCACCATCTACAACCACCTCCATCACCATCTTCATACACCACCACCACCTCATCTTCATACACCATCACCACCACCAGTGCGGCCATCCCCCAGTGCGGCCAGCTCCCCGTCCGGCCATCTTTTCGGCCAGCCGACCCCAGCCATTGTGAGTTTCCTCCTCTTCCTCTCCCTCCTTCTTTATGTATATGTATTTTTGCATATACGTATATACGTATATGTGTGTGTAGGTGTATACGTGTATGAATGTATGTATGTATGTTCGTATATTTCTCCCTATAGATATATATATATATATATGTTAATGTATGTCTCTAACATATTTTTATTTGTGTATATATATATATATATATATATATATATATATATATATATATATATATATATCTTGTGTATTTCTCTATTTTTATATATACGTATTAAATGTATATATATTAAATTATCTGTATATATAAAATATATATATATATGTGTTAATGTATGTAATGGTATAGATACAAATATGTATTTTTGGTATATGTATAAACGTATATATATATGTATAAATATAACCAATGTAAATTTTCACTAGTACATACATAGGTATACATATATATTCAGTATATGTATATTCTTAAATATAGTTGTTATGAATAAATGTGTTATGTATATTTATAATATATAAATATATATTTATATACATCTATTTAGTGTATATACACATATACGTATTTTGTACAAATTACTGATAGGCACTTTTATATATATATATATATATATATATATATATATATATATATATACATATTTATTGGTATATACTCTGAGTATAAATGTGTATTTATATATGTATCCCTACTAGATGACCCTAGTTGACTAGTGCCATGCCTGGCATAGCCCTGAGGCCAGCGTATTTCTTTTGTGTGTTAGTGTAGCATCTGATACAAGTGTTATAATTGTGATATGTCTATAGGACTGTTGGTTCATCCAGGCGATACTCTGGAACAAGACATCAGTATTTACCAGCTAAGGACCCAAGGCAAGTACATTTCTCTGATAATTTCTAATTGTTGATAATTTTTATAAGTTCAAAAATCTAGAAATGTTACATCTGAATCCTTGACACTGTGCTACACGGACTAGTATATAGCTTGGATCTGCAGTCATGAGATGTTATATTGATTATCGTATTGACATTGTACACGACATATATATTAGACATCGTACATGATAGATTGGACTTGCTCGTGTATCGTGACGTGTCATGGTTGGATCCGCAGTACTAGTTGGGGGCGGGGAAGTAGTTAGTAAGAAATATGATCATAACCTTTTATTACAGTATAGAACAATGTAAGTGTTAATCATGCTTTCACATATGATTAGCCAGGCCCTATAGCTCTCGTACATGTTCCCAAGCCGATCATATTTCGAAACTACTATTTCAAACACTTAGAATAAATTACAGATCTCTATTTTAAATCATATACTACATCACCCGTATGTGATCCTGTACCTTGTTCTCTCCATTTCATATATGCACTGACTGTATCACATTGCCTATTTTGCATGTCTCTTTACATTGCATGTCTTCTTTATTTTGCCATTGCATTTATTCACTGTCTTCTCAGTATCTAGCATCATCTGTTTATTGCTTTATAGTCCTTATCAATTAAATGGAACTATTATTTGAGATTGTACTTTGCTCCTTCCTGACTGAAAATATTTTTCCAGACTATGCCATAGAGGACCGGTGTCCGACACTTTATGGACCATATGGTGAGTAGCTGCAGATTTGGTAGTTCAGTTGTGATTCCGGGAGGTCTAGCCGAAATCACTAATCTTCTAGTTAGTTCTTTTAGCAGACTATTTGGTACCGGATTTGTCTCCGGCATTTTTTATGAGTCATGGATATTGTTGAGTTAGATTATTACATTTAGACTTGTGTTTTATTTAATTTTATTTGTTCGATATCTTATCGTGCTGTAGTCATGTGATTGAGTATGTGTTCATATTATTGTATCATCCGTGCCTCCTTATGGAGATTGGATGCTTGTGTGAGATTGGCTAGGTAGTATCATGACCTTAACAGCGTTCTACCGCCGATGCTGCGGCGTAGGCTGGACGTACCCGCGTACTCGTGTCCCAATTCTGGGTGCGGGTCGTGACAAGTTCTATTTAATTGATAAGGACTATAAAGCAATAAACAGATGATGCTATATACTGAGAGAAGGCAGTGAATAAATGCAATAGAAAAATAAGCGACAGACAATGTAAAAAGACAGGCAATATAGGCAATATGATACAGTCAGTGCATATATGAAATAAAGAGAACAAGGTACAATATCATATACGGGTGATGTAGTATATGATCTAAAATAGAGAACTGTAATCTATTCTAAGTGTTTGAAATAGTAGTTTCGAAATATGATCGGCTTGGGACTTGTACGATTACTATATGGCCTGGCTAATCATACGTGAGGCGTATGATTAACACCAATAATTTAAACTTGTACGATAGGTATTTGATCACATCTCTCACTAGCAATTTTCCCCGCCCCCAACTAGTACTGTGGATCCAATCATGACACATCACGATACACGATCAATGTCAAAATATATCATGTACGAGGTCTAAATATCAATGTCGTGTATAATGTCAATACGATAATCAATGTAATATCTCATGACTAAGATCCAATCTATATACTAGTCCGTGTAGCACAGTGTCAAGGATCAGATGTAACATTTCTAGATACTGAAATTATAAAAATTATCAAACAATTAGAAATTATCAGAGAATGTACTTGCCTTGGGTCCTTAGCTGGTAATACCAATGTCCTGTTCCAGAGTATCGCCTGGATGAACCAACAGTCCTATAGACATATCATAAATGAAACATTTGCATCAGATGCAACACTAACACAATCATAATACATTGGCCTTAGGGCTATGCCAGGTATGGCACTAGTAAACTAGGGTCAAGTGCGTCAAGTTGTACGGGCGTCGCGTCTGTGATTGCTGGGCAAGACAGACGATCAAAATGGTACGGGGCTCGCCAGTACGTCAGTGTACATGTGGCAGTCAACTAACATTTACAGGGTTACAGGTCAAAGTAAAGACGGGGTATCCGTATTTACACTTGGGTCGCCTACAATATTCACCAATTTATCAATAATTAAATATAATACATATATAGGGTTATACCAAAATTACGTACAAAATATGTATAAGTATATATACATTAAATAGAAATATATATTATATATATATATATATATACATATGTTAAAAATATACATACCATATTTATATATATATATACAGCCAATATTTATACGTATAAGAGGAATATATATATATATATATATATATATATATATATATATATATATATATATATATATATATATATATATATATATATATATATATATATATACCAAAAATACGTTGTATTAAACATATACCAATACAAATATATATGTATATATATACCAAAATAATACTTATACTATATACAGGTATATTTATACCAAAATATGTTTATATATATATATATATATATATATATATATATAGCAAAATAATACTTATATTATATACAGGTATATTATACCAAAATACGTTTATATATATATATATATATATATATATATATATATATATATATATATATATATATATATATATATATATATATATATATATATATATATATATATATATATATATACCAAAATAACATTTAACATATATTATTTAAATACGTATATACTAATTTATTGAATACATTGAATACGTATATATTTAAATAAAGAAATACATAATATATATATATATATACGCATATACGCATACAAATACGAAACATACATACATACACACCTACACATATACACATATACACACATACACATATACACGTATACGAGGGGAGGATCGAACCTGAGCGTGCACGACGTCGGCGAGGACGTCGACGACGAGGCGGATGACGAAGAAGACGACGATGGCGAGGTGGTGGTGGTTCTGCTCGCCGGAGGGGATGGCCGGATAGTGGAGTACAGCAAGAGGTGCAGGAGGAGGAGGGATGGGTTCTGGTGGTGGTGACCGGCTGGACGGGTGAAGCTGGCCGGAGTGTAGGGAGGTGGGGGTGATGGAACTGGTGGCCGGAGAAGCAGGCAGCGGGAGGAGGAAGATGGTGGATCGAGGTGCGAGACTCGCCGGGGTTGGAGGTGGAGCTCGTCGAGGCTCGGCCGGGGGAGGAGTTGCAGCGAGGGGGAGATCACGGTGGTGATGCGGGAGGATGCAAGGAGTCGGGGGTCGTCTCGGGACTCTGCCGGGGCTGGCCGGGTGGTCAAAGGTCGGGCTCGAGTGGGGTACAGGGAGTCGATCGGGGTCGGGAAGGGGATGAACGGAGCAGGGTGGCGTTCGTGGCCGGAGCTGAGGAGCTAGGAGGAGGAGGTCAGGGAGTTGGCCGGCTGTCCAGGGAAGAGGGAAGGAGGAGCAGTCGGGCTGCGCTTCGGGGACAGCAGGGTGGTAGTGATATTGGAGGAGGTGTCGTGTGGTGGTGGTGGTGTGAGGGAAAACTAGGAGAAGCTCGGTTGAGCTTGGCCGGCCGGAGTGCAGAGCAGCGGGCCGTCGGACTGAGGGCCGAAGCTGAACAGTAGTGATGGTGATGTTTCCCCCTTCTAAAATTCAAAAACAAAGGAGAAGGAGAATGAAGGAAGAAGAAGAAGAAGAAGAGAAGAAGAAAGGAAAATGAAGAAATGGAGGGTGGCTACGGTTGAGTGAGGGGAGGATGATGGGGGCTTCCTTAGGTTTGGGGATTAGGGTTTTCTTGGGAAGAGGGTGTGATGGGACATTAAATAGGAAGAGGTGAGAGGAGAATGAGTGGTGATGATGCACCCATCTTGAATGGGTGGTCAAGATTTGACATGAAGGAATTCTTTTATGTAAGGATGAGGTTTGTTGACTAGTCAAATATTTGGGCTCTCCATTTGGTTTGAACCAATGGGGTGTTGACACCTAATACAATATTTGCAAATTAGCCCCCTTAAATTTGGGTATTTGCACAGACACATGAAATAATAAAAATTTGGTGGGCGATTTGGTGTTTGGTGTTTTGTAGGATGAAGGGGCGTTGTGTGTTTTGTATGTGCTTAATTAGTAGGGTACTGGAATTAAATCGGGATTTACGAAATTTGTCAAAATGGTATCCTCAATTTAATTAAAAATAAATGAAAGCTGTGTTCTAAAATTAATTAGGAGTACATGGGCCAAAATTAGGTCGGGTCACAAATATCATTAGTGTAGAAGACTCAGAACAGAATATTACCCTAATTTGGGTTGCATGAAAAATGGGTCAACATTGCCTCCAATTTCGATTGGAACGCACAACGATAAAAAGTTGGAATTTATTTAGAAATTAAATAAACGTCCGCGACGAATATTGTGCGGCTAAAATAAAGCACAAGAGAGCATGATTATGAGTAAAAAAAGGTCAGAATGGAAGGCGGGCATGTCTAGGGCAAGGTTGTGAAAGTTGTTGGAAGACAAAAGCTAGGGTAGCGCTCCAAATATCGAAGCAACGGTAAGGCGCAACAATTAAATAAATTACGGTAATTAATTACTACCTCCAACAATTAAATTCTAAATAAAACAATTAAATACATAATCCCATAATTCGGTCAGGTGTTCGTCTAGTGGGCTTCTAGGTCAAGTGTACCAGCTCAAACATCAATGAACACCGTATATATATAGTATAATTAGTACACATCTCACACAATAATTTAATTTAAATACACCTATCATGAAATCCTTTAATATAACTACCACATTATTAATAATATATAAAAGTCAAAAATACCCCTATTTTTGGAATGTGGTAGTGATAAGTCTACCCTCCTTAAAAGAATTTCGTCCTCGAAATTTAAATCCTCAATAGTAGTGTTTATTCATTATATTGTTTTCCATCAAACCTAGGTTCATCAAACCATATAATCATAAAGCAAATCCATTTTGCTATTCCACAAAAATTTTAAAATTTTAATTATCGTACTCCTGAAAATCTTCGGAATAAAAATCAAACTCCATTTTTTATCATAATTTCCCTCAAAATTTTTAAGTTAATAATTAAATACTCAAAATTTAATATCTACTCCTCAAATTTAATTTCAATCAATGCATATATATAAAATTGAAATCTCGTCCAAAAAAGTTTGAATCCAAACACTAATCCATCAATGATCTTATTCCTTGGTTTCTTTTTCCACAAAATTCAAACAATGCGATATTTATGGATTCTTCAAATGCAACATTTATAATATAAAATTTTAAATTCATATCTCGCAATCAATTAGATATAATGATAAGCTCCCAAATTTTCTTCAATTTTAATAACCAATTTAATCATATTATAATCTTCCTAAAATTAATAAATCATCAATTATGCCATGTTAAATTTTTAACCCTTTATTTAAATCAATGTTTATCCTCGAATTTTAAGCATCTTGTTTCTCTTGTCAAGTCATAACATCTTCATAAATCCTCGCTATGGTCAAACCCCAATAATCACAGTCTACGAAAATCCTTCCTACAATCTTACAACATGCAATCTAGGGGGAATATGTACGGTCATGATATCTTTTGTCATGGTATTGCAGTCTCTGTCAGGATGTACTATTAACTACATTCTAACAAGAAAATCATGCATACAACTACGGTACTAGGGAATCAGTCAATCAATCAAATAGAAAGGAACAGAAGGAAGGAAAGAACAGAACCTGCTAACACATTACCTGCAGTATCGGTCTCCTCGACTGTCATCTCAAATGCCCCGCCCTGCTGGGGTGGTTCCCTTCGCGGGTGCTGAGCAATATTCGGTTCCACAGGTAGCCTAACTGGATCTCTATAATTTGGAGCTGCGCGCTGAACTAGAGGACACTCCCTCATTCGGTGTCCTGTATCGCCACAATGCAAACAAAGTCCTAGCCTCAATCTATAGCTCTCCCAAAGGTGACCTGACTTCTTACAAAAATGACAAGTCCGTTGATCCTGTTGAACACGAACCGGTGCCGGGTACTGCTGTTGATACTGAAATGCCCATGGCTGTTGCCGAATATGAACTGGTGCCTGGTACTGCTGTTGATACTGAAATGCCCTCGGCTGCTGCTGGCCAGGATACTGCTGGGCAACTCTCTCAACTGCCTGTAGTGCCATCTGGTGAGCGTTCTCCATGCTCTCTCTCATTAGTTCGGTCTGCGCCTAGTGCGCTTCTGCTTGCACCCTCAGAGCCTCATCTTGAACTCGCTCAGCGTCTGCCGTCACTCTCTGGGCATCTACCATGCCCTGGATCAAAGTAAACATCTGTGCCCCGTCAATGGATACACTTCCGGAAATCGGAGTCGGTGGAGGAGGAAGGTTGTCCGTCACAGCTGCGGCAATCCTCTGAACAGGTGGGGGAGGAGGATCCCTGAAAAGTGCAGATTCTCCCACATGCATCGGAGATGTAGGAGGAACTACGGCTGTCTTTCCATCAGGTAGAGAGGTGACAGACCCCTCTAAAGCTGATGCTCCCACTCTCATAGATCGTGTCTTCGGTGACATCCTGAAGACAGATTCAAAAGAATCAATTAAGGCAAAAATGCGATATCATCAAGGAAGGACAGTAAAGTTCTAAAGAAGCAACATTCAAGATAAATAGATTGGAAATATTTCTAGTTATGATTGCACAGGTCAATGATGCATCCAAGGTTTGATGCCTCTATCCCTTTAGATACCACAGTTCTACTACAAGCACACTCACTGCTAGCTTCCTTACCTACTATAATTGTTCATACTAGTTGTTCTTATCACTCAAGTGCACACCAAGTGCAACACACCATACTAAGTATTGTTCTCCCTAATACAACTCTAGATGGACACCCAAGTCTGTTTGCAGTGCCATCTCAATCATGCCCAAGTCAACAGATCCTTACGTATGCACTTCATCCACTCATATACTATTATACATTTCTTACCCACCAAAAAATTAATCCTCAAAATAAGATCATCAAAGTTTAACTTCTTGAACAATTCAAAATAAAATGCATATACTTCCTCAAAAGTCAAATACTCAATATCGAAATAAAATCTTAATCACTTCTAAAATCTTTATAGCCTTGACCATGTTTATTGAATCAAATTGAGTCCTCAAACATTTAATAACATAAAATCTTAACTCCTTAAAATTCTTAAAAATTGCAATTCATTCCCACTCTTCAAACGATAAAATTGAATCCACAAGTATACATATAAATACTCACAGTCTCTAATACTCAAGGTGCACACTAATACACTAATTATTTACAACCTCAACTGTGTACGAAAATTGTACTGCCCGAATTATTTGTACTATTTCTTCCAAATGATCATCACTACTGATACTCTTTCTCCTTTATCTATAGTGCCAATACTAACTATAACACACCTATCATAGAACTATTGCTACAAGACACTACGATATGGGTTAACTCTAGATTAATGCCTACTGCTCATATGTCCAACTAGGAAACACTTACAAACTCACAAGCAACACTCAGTCAATACTAATACTCAAGACACAGACATAATTACAAGTCACTAATTATCATGGAGCCCGTCGTTGGCCGTCGAGCTGGTAGGTTGGCCTGCTCAAGTGCAGTTACTATGTTGTTCCTCAAGTACTCAGCCTCGTGACGCTGGGCCTCGTGTTGGACTTGTTGCTGGGCTTGCATCATTGCGTAGATCATTTGGAATATTTGTTGCCCGTTAATAGGCTGTCCTTGTGGGAATACAGGCATCGGTGGAACGAACTGCGGAGGCGGCAAAATGTCATCATGCCGGAACCTGGAAGTATGCTGGCCCGCTTGATTGCTTTGAGCTGACTGTCCTCGGTCTTCGGGTGTTACTCCTTCATCATAGGTAACCACAGCATCGTACGGTATACCTAAAGGATTCTCGTCGCTGGTTCTCGGATCCATTGCTCTGCATCAAAAATAAACTAAAAGAGGCGCACAGGAATCAAGGCAAGATGCAAGTCAAAATTTTAATTTGAATTCGATATAGATATCAAGAACGATTCAAGCAAGTGGATGAGATCCTAAAACTTATCCTATTCTTATTGCAGGCCAGTTCGGTCCCTAAGTTGAAATCGAACAATTTAGTTGTTGACCTGTATTGGCCACCACAAAAACCATGTCATGCCCCAGTCCCAAAATATCAAGGGACTAGCCACGTGGCAATGGCCAGCAGCACGCACCGATGGACTAACCCAATTTAATAGATCCATCAGGGCATACTTAAGCTGTATTACAATGATCAGGGTTTACTAATCTCATCCATAGAATAAATACAGCAATATCATAAAAGTATTAAATAACATCCAGTCACAAGTAAATAAAATCGGGGAGCAACCCGATATTAAGTCTGTTACAAATGTTCATTTAAACAGGAATAAAAGAGTTTATTTGCCAATAAAAACTGAGCATAGAGAAGCAGTTGTTCAGAAAAAATCTTCAATCACCTCGTCCTCAGGATCTGGTACTGCTCCGAGAAGTGCTCATGTTCCGTACACCTCAGGATAGATCTCGTCTGCTAATCCTAGGGACATAATCCAGATCCAGGTCCTCAGGAGACATAGCAAGGTACAGATAATACAAGCCAAAATAAATGCAGTGCAGAAATAAAGGAAACAATAGGGTAAATAAATAAACCAGCTAAGTGATATGCAAGTGAGAGTTTTAGTCATACTCGGGCTGAGACTACTACAGGATCAGTGTTGGAGAAACCCATAGCAGTATTTTCTCGAAGGGCCAGTACGGTACCGAAGCTCTGTGTCAGAGTCTAAGGCACATCCATTAAAGTATTATATATATATATTCATCCTTTTGTATGGTAAATCTCTCCCCACCCAATGTAATCTCACGTCACAGTTTCATAATGTTCATGATCAGTGTCACGCAAGATCAAACTAATGCAATAAGTCTTATATTAAGATCTAAGAAAATAATGTCCATGTCATGAAATCTATATCCTATACAGAACCACCTTGAATATTTTAGGAAGATTTTGTCTCATGATTCCTGTCAGGTGTCCTGGGTGTAATGTACTTGATATGGCAAGTACGAGAATGTAAATGTCACGATATCCATCTCTATGTGACGTTGCACAACTTCGCTTACGGTGTTGGCACCCGACTATAATCGGACGCTAAGCACGTCACACGTGTCACGCCCCGATTTCGGCTAATCGATAATCGTCCCCCGGGCGTGATGCCGTGCACGTATAGGGCGCGCGTGCACAAGGCCTTAGGCATAAGGATATTCTTTAGAACAATGCAACAGAGTGGACATATAAGATAACACAAGGTTGAGGCATAGAAAAGTTTCTCTTTTATTCATAATGAACATCTTTTTACATCGCTTGACTCAAAAGTATAAAATGCCCCACGGGCTTACAACTTGGACGCAAAATGAGATAGCCGATCCATACATTATGTCCCTTTACATAGATTCAAAAACGCAAAACCACCTTGGGTGCGAGTAAGCACCATCGCCTTAGCGATATTCAGCAACGGCGAGAGAGTGAAAGGCTTCTAGCTTGAGCCTCCAAAAGTCTTGGCCACGAACCGCCAAGGATCCCAAAAGTCCGGAGAGAACTTCAGCTCCTCTCCGCGTTGTCTTGCGCCGGGGAACCTGCTACAACGAGGGTCAGTACTTCGGAAAGTACTGGTGAAGGCTAGCTGCTCAACTTTACCAAGCTCATGAGATGAGATCTAATGAGTATGCTACAATTATGTTCTTAGGTGGGTTTCTATTCTTGCCTAGTTCAGATTTCATTTAGCAGGTATGCAAGAATAAAATAACATAACTTCACATGCCACCGTTCGGTGACTTTACCTGTCCCGTCTGAACCACCTGTACAACTTACCATAGCCTTCCCTGTCACGAAGACATAGTTAGTCTGCACAGTTTAAATATACAACAACAACATCTCTTGGTTGGACGGGGGATGGATCGGCTGACATTCCGCCTCAGGTAGCTAGCCTTTGGCGGACGCACGGACCCATCCAAGCGCTAGGACTACACTAGCAAATGTTCTACCCAGGTCGAAGCGGTCCCGGTGCCCCGGCGACCGTTCGTAGAACGTTACCCCTTGTATACAAGTTTGTCTAACACCAACCCACCAAACACATAGTTAACACATAAGAATTTAAAGAAACGGCGTGTAAGGAACCGCTTTATTGTGCTACCATAATCAACCAGCAAGTTATATGAAATAACATGCAGCAGTTTATAGGAGAACACTTTGAACTATCAATAAATACCAACCCATTAAACACCCAACGAACATGCATGCATCAATAAATTTATGCAAGGTTTTGTATGAAAAGCAATGGGTGTTCCAAGCCTACTTCTTATCTTATCTTGTTATCCAACTTGTTACTTAATTGGTATCGTTTGATTGAATGCACCACTGAGTCAATTTTATTATGAACGGAGCCCTTGGAAAGAAGGTGCTTATCGAAATAGAGCCACTCACAAGTTTGTTGAATAGGAAGAAGAATGAGAGATCTTCTAAGACTCCGCTTGCGCGTCGTCTACACGATCACCTGCACGCACCAACGGATGATCAATACCTCCTGCTTCGGTCTCCAAGGCTCGATACGAAATGCGAAATCCTAAGAACGAAAGTAATGAAATCCATTGAAACCGTTCGAGAAAATGCAAGTCATAAAACCAACAAGAAAGCATCCAAGCGGCACGAAAACGGACAAGAAACCAACGCAACGGAAAGGCCCCTCTCGACTCTGCCGCCGAGTCCATCCTCGAGGCACAATCCATTGTATATGGGACCTGATTCCGAAGAAACCAATCCATAACGAGGAAAGGATCTTAATTCAATCTGTCCCGTTCGGACGGTCGTAAGTATTTCTGGGCCGCGCTCCCCGAATAGGGGGAACGGGGCATTACATCATAACCATCCAAAAGAAAGTTTCGTCCCGAAACTTAGGAATAGAACCTACCACTAAGGAATAATGAGGGGAACCTTTCCCTCATATCAGCTTCAAGTTCCCAGGTCGACTCCCCGACCGAGTGGTTCTGCCACAGGACGCGCACTAGCGAGACGGTTCGGTTCCGTAACTGCTTCTCTTTACGATCCAAAACTTGGACAGGCTCTGCCGCGTACGACAAGTCCGCTTGCAGATTCAACTGACCCAAGTCGATTATGTGGTTCGGGTCGTGTACAAACTTTCTCAGCTGTGAAACGTGAAAAATATTGTGTACTTCTGATAGGGCAGGCGGCAAAGCAACTTGATAGGCGACCGGAGTAACCCGTTTGAGAACTTCAAACGGTCCAACAAATCTCGGACTTAGCTTTCCTTTTACTCCGAACCGCATGACTCCGCGCATAGGCGAGACTTTCAAGAACACATGGTCCCCTTCAAAGAATTCAAGGGGGCGACGTCGAGCATCGGCATAACTCTTTTGTCGGCTTTGTGCTGTCTTCAACCGTTCACGAATCAACCAAACTTTTTGGACGGTTTGTTCAACCAGCTCCGGCCCAAGGATTTGCCGTTCTCCGACTTCGTCCCAGCAGATTGGTGACCTACACTTCCGCCCATACAAAGCCTCGTACGGAGCCATCTCGATGATGGACTGATAACTGTTGTTGTATGCAAATTCGGCCAGCGGCAGGTAGACGTCCCAACTTGACTTCGAATCGATCACGCAGAGGCGCAACATGTCTTCTAGTATCTGATTCACTCGTTCCGTCTGACCATCGGTTTGTGGATGATAGGCTGAGCTAAACTTCAACTTGGTCTCCATCGCCAGCTGAAGGCTCTCCCAGAAACGCGAGATGAATCACCCGTCCCGATCTGATACTATAGAAACTGGCACTCCGTGCAGCCGGACTATCTCGTCAAGGTAGGTCTGGGCGAGGCGATCGGCGCTCCAAGTACTTTTGATGGCAATGAAGTGTGCAGACTTGGTTAACCGGTCGACGATAACCCAGATCGCGTCGTTCCCCCGTTGCGTCCTTGGCAAGCCAACAATAAAATCCATGCAGATGTGCTCCCACTTCCATTCCGGGATAGCAAGATTTTACATCTCCCCGCCCGGCCTCTGATGCTCTGCTTTCACCCTTTGACAAGTTATGCATTGGGACACAAAGAGTGCAACATCTTTCTTCATGCCGTGCCACCAGAAGGTTGTTCGGAGGTTCTTATACATCTTCGTGCTCCCGGGATGGATCATATAGGCTGCGTAATGAGCTTCCGCAAGGATCTCCTTTCTAAGTTCTGAATCATCGGAGACGCATAGCCTTCCTTTCACCCGCAACGTTCTATTTTCATCTACTGCAAAGTCCTTCGCCTTCCCCGCTAGAATCTGCTCGTGCATCTTCCTTAGGAAAGGGTCGTCTTTCTGAGTAGATGTGACCCGCTCTATTAGGTTGGGTACGAATCGCATTTGAGCGACCCACGCGCCACGATATCGAATTCGGAGTTCGATGCCCATTTCTTTTAAGTCCCTTCGTAAACTGCGATCGACTGACAGAGATCCAACGAAGATCCGACTCAAAGCATCCGCTACAACGTTCCCTTTTCTAGGCGTGTAGTCTATCGTCAAGTCGTAATCTTTTATCAATTCTAGCCAACGGCGCTGACGGAGGTTGAGGTCTGTCTGGGTGAATAGGTACTTTAAGCTCTTGTGATCAGTATAAATTCGACAAGGCACTCCATAAAGGTAGTGTCGCCATAATTTCAGGCCAAAGATAATTGCCGCTAATTCCAGGTCGTGTGTAGGATAATTTTTCTCGTGCTTCTTTAGTTGCCTGGAGGCATAGGCTATCACTCGATCTCGCTGCATAAGTACACACCCCAAACCTTGCCCGGACGCGTCGCTAAATATTTGGAATCCCGAGATCTCGTCTGGTAGTGCAAGTAACGGGGCAGAGGTGAGGCGATGCTTTAACTCTTTAAACGAAGCTTCGCAGTCGGCGGACCACTCAAACGCGACTCCCTTTTGTGTGAGGCGAGTCAGAGGTAGTGCAAGTTTGGAAAAATCCTTCACGAACCGTCTGTAGTAGCCCGCTAGCCCGAGGAAGCTTCGAATCTCGCTAACGGATGCAGGTCGCTTCCACTCGACAATGGCCTCCACCTTCTTCGGATCGACTGAGATGCCTCCCGCAGAAATGTTATGCCCGAGGAAAGATACACTACTTAGCCAGAATTCACATTTACTCAGTTTAGCATATAGTTGGTTGTCCCGAAGAGTTTGTAGCACGGTCCGCAAGTGCTCTGCATGTTCTTCCTCACTCTTCGAATACACCAAGATATCATCGATGAATACTACTACAAACTTATCGAGATAGGGCCGGAACACAAGGTTCATTAAACTCATAAAGGCAGCGGGTGCATTGGTTAGTCCGAACGGCATCACCAGGAACTCATAATGGCCATAGCGAGTTCGAAAAGCTGACTTTGGCACATCGTCTGGCTTGATCTTTAGTTGGTGATAGCCCGAACGGAGGTCAATTTTAGAGAATACCGTGGCAGCTTGCAACTGATCAAAAAGATCGTCTATTCTTGGAAGAGGATACTGGTTACGAATGGTTGCTTTATTCAATTCTCGATAGTCGATGCAGAGCCGCAACGAGCCATCCTTTTTCTTTACGAATAGTACTGGCGTACCCCACGGAGATACACTAGGCCGAATGTATCCTCGATCTAGCAAGTCTTGCAACTGTACTTTAAGCTCCTTCAATTCTGCCGGGGCCATTCGATACGGCGTCTTGGAAATTGGTCGAGTTTCTGGGAACGTGTCTATAGTGAACTCTGTCTCTCGATCGGGCGGCATGCCTGGCAACTCGTCGGGGAACACATCAGGAAAATTCGCCACAACGGGAATAGACTCAACGTTTGCGCAATCTTGCCGAGTGTCTCGAACGGACGCTAAGTACCCTTCGCAGCCGGAGTGAATCATCCATCGAGCAGACATTGCTGAGATCACCATGCAGGCATTCGACGCTTTCGACTCAGGACTGCACGTGAAGCAAAACTCGGTCTCGCCGGGCAAACGAAACACCACTTCCTTTTTCGCACAGTCGATTGTAGCTGAACAAGCGCCGAGCCAATCCATCCCCAGAATAAGATCGTAGTCCCTTATGTCTAGAACTATCGCATCTAATGACAATCTCCGTCCCCCGATGCAAATGTTACCTTCACGACAGACTAAGCGAGCCGATAAATCTACGCCCGAAGGAGTGCTAACACTTAGGTTTAAGCCTAGCGGTGTCATAGGGAATGTGTGTTCGGCGGCAAAATCCGCCGAAATGAAGCTATGTGTTGCACCAGAATCAAACAATACTCGAGCAGGTACATTATTAAAAAGTAATATACCTGACACCGTCGTGTTCGATGCAAGTGCCTCGTCCCGAGTCAAAGCATAGACTCGGCCTTGAGCGTTTGGCGGTGCCTGGTTCGCTCGTTGAGTTTGCCCCTGACCCTGAGGCTCCTGGTTTTGTTGTTGCTGCTGCTCTTGCCCGCTAGCACGACAGTTCACTGCCATGTGGCCCTGACGACCGCATTTAAAGCATGATCCATTGAACACCCGACAGTTCCGTGCGATGTGTCCTGTACGATTGCATCGGTGGCAGACGGCTTCGTTATCCCTTCCCGGGTTTGCTCCCTGTTTACCGCCGTTGTTGGGGCGCTTCTGCGCGTTGTTTCCTCCTGTGTTGGCAGGACGCTTGTGATGGTTATTTTGCACAGCGCCGGTGCGAACTGGAGGATACTGCGACTCAAGGGACAGTGCATGATTCAGGGACTCCCGCATGGTACGATATTGAGTCACTACGACGTGAGCACGGATAGAAGGTCGTAGTCCGAGCTCGAACTTTCGTGCACGACTTTCGGCATCGGCGAGCTGAGACTTGGCAAATTTTGCAAGTCGGTTGAACTCTGAAGCGTATTGACGCACCGTCATGTCTTCCTGCTTTAGTAGCGCAAACTCGTCTTCCTTTTCGTGACGGACGGCGGGTGGAAGGTATTCCTCCACGAAGGCCTTGCGAAACACGGACCAGGAGATAGCCGTTGTGCCACCTTCACTCAAAATAGCTTGCTTGTGCACATCCCACCAATCATGTGCATTTTGTCGGAGCTGAAGCTGGGCACACGCCACTTTCTTGGTCTCGTCTAGGCACAGCGCTTCGAAGTGGTCCTCCAACTCGACCAGCCAGTCTATCGCTAAGGAAGGGTCCTCGGTGCCTTTAAACGTAGCACGGCACATCTTCTTAAATTCTGATATCGACACGATTGACCCATTCTCGCCTGAGGGTAAGGTACCCTGGGAATTCTGCGGTCCGGTGGCTTCAGCAACTATTGGCACGGTTGCGGGGGCGGATGCAGAATGATTGTTGGCGACCATATTCGTCACCATTGTTTGCAGACTATTCATCTGCTTCTGTTGTGTATCCGCCTGAAGTCGCTGCGCCACGAATTGAGCTTCAATCCGTGACTCAAACTGACTCTGCCGTAGTTCAGCTTGTTTCTGCTGCGTCTCCATCAAACGCATCATTCGCTCGAACGGATCGGCAGAGGGTGCGGCAGCTGGACTCCCAGAGCTGCCCGAGGTGCCTGAACTACTCGCTTGCACTTGCGCCACCATCTGCGCTTGTGCACCCGGCTCGGAAGTCGTTCCTTGAAAGGAAAGTAACTTGTATTAGTCTCAAGGTATATTATGGACTCACTGTATGGAACGTATCTCATTTTGGCCAAGCGAATTCAAGGGTCTACTCGGAAGGAACAAGGTCCTCTTTAGAAACTTTCTTTGTGAGATCAAAGGATCTGAAGCATGCTCTGATACCAATATGTCACGCCCCGATTTCGGCTAATCGATAATCGTCCCCCGGGCGTGATGCCGTGCACGCGTAGGGCGCGCGTGCACAAGGCCTTAGGCATAAGGATATTCTTTAGAACAATGCAACAGAGTGGACATATAAGATAACACAAGGTTGAGGCATAGAAAAGTTTCTCTTTTATTCATAATGAACATCTTTTTACATCGCTTGACTCAAAAGTATAAAATGCCCCACGGGCTTACAACTTGGACGCAAAATGAGATAGCCGATCCATACATTATGTCCCTTTACATAGATTCAAAAACGCAAAACCACCTTGGGTGCGAGTAAGCACCATCGCCTTAGCGATATTCAGCAACGGCGAGAGAGTGAAAGGCTTCTATCTTGAGCCTCCAAAAGTCTTGGCCACGAACCGCCAAGGATCCCAAAAGTCCGGAGAGAACTTCAGCTCCTCTCCGCGTTGCCTTACGCCGGGGAACCTGCTACAACGAGGGTCAGTACTTCGGAAAGTACTGGTGAAGGCTAGCTGCTCAACTTTACCAAGCTCATGAGATGAGATCTAATGAGTATGCTACAATTATGTTCTTAGGTGGTTTTCTATTCTTGCCTAGTTCAGATTTCATTTAGCAGGTATGCAAGAATAAAATAACATAACTTCACATGCCACCGTTCGGTGACTTTACCTGTCCCGTCTGAACCACCTGTACAACTTACCATAGCCTTCCCTGTCACGAAGACATAGTTAGTCTGCACAGTTTAAATATACAACAATAACATCTCTTGGTTGGATGGGGGATGGATCGGCTGACATTCCGCCTCAGGTAGCTAGCCTTTGGCGGACGCACGGACCCATCCAAGCGCTAGGACTACACTAGCAAATGTTCTACCCAGGTCGAAGCGGTCCCGGTGCCCCGGCGACCGTTCGTAGAACGTTACCCCTTGTATACAAGTTTGTCTAACACCAACCCACCAAACACATAGTTAACACATAAGAATTTAAAGAAACGGCGTGTACGAAACCGCTTTACTGTGCTACCATAATCAACCAGCAAGTTATATGAAATAACATGCAGCAGTTTATAGGAGAACACTTTGAACTATCAATAAATACCAACCCATTAAACACCCAACGAACATGCATGCATCAATGAATTTATGCAAGGTTTTGTATGACAAGCAATGGGTGTTCCAAGCCTACTTCTTATCTTATCTTGTTATCCAACTTGTTACTTAATTGGTATCGTTTGATTGAATGCACCACTGAGTCAATTTTATTATGAACGGAGCCCTTGGAAAGAAGGTGCTTATCGAAATAGAGCCACTCACAAGTTTGTTGAATAGGAAGAAGAAGGAGAGATCTTCTAAGACTCCGCTCGCGCGTCGTCTACACGATCACCTGCACGCACCAACGGATGATCAATACCTCCTGCTTCGGTCTCCAAGGCTCGATACGAAATACGAAATCCTAAGAATGAAAGCAATGAAATCCATTGAAACCGTTCGAGAAAACGCAAGTCATAAAACCAACAAGAAAGCATCCAAGCGGCACGAAAACGGACAAGAAACCAACGCAACGGAAAGGCCCCTCTCGACTCTGCCGCCGAGTCCATCCTCGAGGCACAATCCATTGTATATGGGACCTGATTCCGAAGAAACCAATCCATAACGAGGAAAGGATCTTAATTCAATCTGTCCCGTTCGGACGGTCGTAAGTATTTCTGGGCCGCGCTCCCCGAATAGGGGGAACGGGACATTACAACACGGCCCTAGGTTTAAGAATGTATAACAGTTAATTAAATTAAGTAAATAAGTAACAATACTGCAGGATTTTGGCAAGGTACACTTGCCTGGGGTTCCGGCTCTATTTGTAGCTCTGGCAGCAGCGGGATTTGTAGGCAGTTCTCCGGTTGCTGAAATAGATATCACTATCAGATCCAAAAAATATCAATCAGCTAGAAATGCCTGTCCTTGAGTCCAATTTGGACATAAGGGCAAAAATAATATTTTTAAGTCAAAGCGGGGTCCATAAGTGTGCCTCTTTGCACCGTAAAATGTGTCACGACCCGCACCCAGAAATTCGGGCACGAGTGCGTGGGTACGTCCAGCCTTTAATAAAGTTATAATCAAGTCTTAGTCCCATAATGTCAGAACCAAAGGTCTCCAAATCTGTCAAACTTAGTGTCAACAAGTCAGGAACGATGATACGAACCCAACGGAACTTCCAGAATTGGATTCCGATGAGCCGATCACAAAATCGTCCGTCAAGTGGGGCCTGTGGGGCCCACGATACGCGATTTTGTCATCGTTCTCAGAATCGAACCAAACTTGGGTCACAGGACCAGCGTATTGCTACGAGTCCGATGGTACAAGTTTCGTCTCGATCCGATGTGTGTACACTAAGTTACAGCGAGATCCAAAAAGGACGGATAAGGGATGTTGTCGGCGGATACGCGTTGATTTCGGTGTGCACGCACATCCAAATCAACTTCTGCAAAATCTTGCACGTCCGTATCGACGGCTCGCACGTATCGGTGAAGACCGCACGCGACCAAGTCGTCTCGTTTGGCAGGGCGTACTCAGTTCCGGGGTGAAACAGGGCATTGGTTTTCCTGTTTTTGGATCGCGGTTCGCAATCGCCACAGGACGCGATGCACCGAGCGAGTTGCACGGGCATCGAGAGGGTCATGCAGTCTACGCGGCACAATTGACGGAATTAAAAATGGGTTAACGAGGAGAGAGAACGGGGTACCTGAACAGGACTTCAAAAAACCAAGATTGCACGTGTCCTCGTGTCGACTTGACACTGATGTGTCTTGGCCGTGTCCTGGCTGAGTCGTGTCTGATCTAGGGTTAAGGCTTGTCGGAGTCGGCTGGGCTCGCCGGAAGGAGCCGGCTCGGGCGGAGGCGGGCGGCGAGGCCGGCGGCGCTCGGCTCGGGGAGACGGAGGCGGAGACGGTGGTGCTGGTGGTGGGAGATGAAGTTCTGGTCGGGGGAGGAGATTCTGGAGGAGGATGGGGAGTCGTCGAGGTCGTCGGGGTGGCTCGTGGAGGAAGGCGGTGGGCACGGCGAGGGGTTCCGGTGGCGGTGAGGTCGGGCGGAGCAGAGGCAGCGGGGGTCGTCGGGGAAGAAGAGGGGCAGAGGAGGAAGGGTTTTTATAGTCGGAGAAGAAGGCGGAGGGGCAGCCGGTGCGGGAGAGAGGAAGAGGAGGGGCTGGCGGGCGTTTCGGAAGGGAGGCGGTGCTGGGAGGCGAGCGGGCGGCGGGTCGGCCGGCGGAATCGCCAAGGTCGGGGTCGGTTACAGGGAGGAGAGGGGTTTCGGGTTAACGGGTGGTGACGGGTCGGGTCGGGTCAGGCGGATCCGGCCCGATCCAATAAGAATTGAATGCGGGTCGGGTTTCGGGTCGCGGGTTAGACCCGGATCCGACCCGCTTAGGTTGAGTTTGGATTTATTAAACCGGTCCGGTTCAGCAGTTTGATTTGGTTCGGTTTGGTTCAAGTGAACCGGGTTTAATTTGGTTTAATTAAATAATTAGTTTTGGGGGCTTTAAAAATGCTTCCGGGTCCAATAAATTCCCGGAAAATTATCCTATGTCTAGTTTTTTATTTTACATCAGAAAATATTATTTTTATAATATTTTAATATTATTTAACATTATTAAAAAATCATTTAAATTCAAAATACCTTAGTTTTAATTAATAAAAATCTCAAAAAATTCAAGAAAATTGTGAAAAATCTCAATTAAAAATTCTTGAAAATCAGGGGGTTTACAATCTACTCCCCTTAAGAAGATTGCGTCCTCGCAATCAAAGAATAACCTGTCAACAGAGATGACACGGTTGTAAAATTTATTCGAAGCACATCACGATTAAGAAAAGTCAAGATTGAGGGTTTAAAACACATAGGGAAAATTATTTCCCTAAGCAATAGAAATTATGCAATTTTTTGAATGTAGAAAATCTAAAAAATTACAGTTTTTAGAAAAATCTAGGTTATTCTTTAAAAATATATTAGGTTATCACTAGGTTATCAATTATTAGTAAGTTAAAACTATCAGGTCAAGTCTAATGTCACGAACCAACATGCACGAACTAAAGCAAATCTAGAAACGGAACTACAAAAACTTACGCGTATTAGCTACTCCAAGAGTCTGAGCGTCCTCCAAAGTCATCGCGAAAGCTTGTCTTCGTCCTTGAGGTGGTGCCATCTGCTGTTGCTGGGCCTGCTGGAAGGGTGCTGCTTGAAGTGCCAAGGGTGGCCTTGGTTGATACCCTCCTGGTGCTGGTAGTGCTTGTTGGTTTGCCCTTGGTGCTCCTTCTCTACGCTCAGGGCAGTCTCTCACTGCATGCTGTCTGGATCCCCAACCTAAGCATAGTCCGAATTTACGTCTACACTCCTTCTCAACATGGCCTATCTTGCCGTAGTAGTGACAAGTAGGAAGAGTTAGGGATTTGGATGCAGCTCCCTGTGGTGCTTGATGCAGATGAGGTTTCTTGGCAGCTTCTCCATTCGGTGCTCTGGCTGGTGCTGTTGTGGAAGGCCTCTTCAAGTTGGATTCTCGTCTGATGACACGCTCCATACGTCGAGCTGCAGCAAGGACGTCCGTGTACGAAGTAGGTACGATGGATCCGATCATTCTTTGTAGCTCAAAGTTTAGCCCATCAAAGAACTTCTCAGCCTTTTCTTCTTCCGTCGGGATCAAGGTAGGGGTGAAGCGACTCAGATGAATGAATTCTGCGTTGTACTCTTCCACCGTCATAGTATCCTGAATGAGGCGATTGAACTTGTCCCGCAGTTCTGATCGAGCGATAGCTGGAATGTACATCTCTTAAAAGAGTCTGGAGAACTTCTCCCAAGTGACTCGGTCTGGTCCGAGCCGTCTCTCCTCAGATAGCCACCAGTGATGTGCATTGCCCGTTAATTGCATTCTGACGGCAGTCATCCAACATTCCCGTGGAAGCTCAGCTGCTTCTAATTGATGTTGAGTATTGGTGAGCCACTCATGAACTTATGTGGGCTCCTCCTTGCCTGAGAAGGTAATGGGCTTCAGCTAGCGGAAATCGGTGATAGAGCCCGTCGTTGGCCGTCGAGCTGGTAGGTTGGCCTGCTCCAGTGCAGTTACTATGCTATTCCTCAAGTACTCAGCCTCGCGACGCTGGGCCTCGTGTTGGACTTGTTGCTGGACTTGCATCATTGCGTAGATCATTTGGAATATCTGTTGCCCGTCAATAGGCTGCCCTTGTGGGAATACAGGCATCGGTGGAACGAACTGCGGAGGCGACGGAATATCATCATGCCGGAACCTGAAAGTATGCTGGCCCGCTTGATTGCTTTGAGCTGACTGTCCTCGGTCTTCGGATGTTACTCCTTCATCATAGGTAACCACAGCATCGTGCGGTATTCCTAAAGGATTCTCGTCGCTGGTTCTCGGATCCATTGCTCTGCATCAAAAATAAACTATAAGAGGCGCACAGGAATCAAGGCAAGATGCAAGTCAAAATTTTAATTTGAATCCGATATAGATATCAAGAACGATTCAAGCTAGTGGATGAGATCCTAAAACTTATCCTATTCTTATTGCAGGCATGTTCGGTCCCTAAGTTAAAACCGAACAATTTAGTCGTTGACCTGTATGGGCCACCACAAAAACCATGTCACGCCCCAGTCCCAAAATATCAAGGGACTAGCCACGTGACAATGGCCAGCAGCACGCACCGATGGACTAACCCAATTTAATAGATCCATCGGGGCATACTTAAGCTGTATTACAATGATCAGGGTTTACTAATCTTATCCACAGAATAAACACAGCAATATCAGAAAAGTATTAAACAACATCCAGTCACAAGTAAATAAAATCGGGGAACAACCCGATATTAAGTCTGTTACAAATGTTCATTTAAACAGGAATAAAAGAGTTTATTTGCCAATAAAAACTGAGCATAGAGAAGCAGTTGTTCAGGAAAAATCCTCAGCGATCACCTCATCCTCAGGGTCTGGTACTGCTCCGAGAAGTGCTCATGTTCCGTACACCTCAGGATAGATCTCGTCTGCTAATCCTGGGGACATAATCCGGATCCAGGTCCTCAGGGGACATAGCAAGGTACAGATAATACAAACCAAAATAAATACAGTATAAAAATAAAGAAAACAATAGGGTAAATAAATAAACCAGCTAAGTGATATGCAAGTGAGAGTTTTAGTCATACTCGGGCTGAGACTACTACAGGATCAGTGTCGGAGAAACCCATAGCAGTATTTTCTCGAAGGGCCAGTACGGTACCGAAGCTCTGTGTCAGAGTCTAAGGCACATCCATTAAAGTATTATATTTATATATATATATATATATATATATATATATATATATATATATATATATATTCAGTCTTTTGTATGGTAAATCTCTCCCCACCCAATGTAATCTCACGTCACAGTTTCATAATGTCTCATGATCAGTGTCACGCAAGATCAAACTAATGCAATAAGTCTTATATTAAGATCTAAGAAAATAATGTCCATGTCATGAAATCTATATCCTATACAGAACCACCTTGAATATTTCAGGAAGATTTTGTCTCATAATTCGTGTCAGGAGTCCTGGGTATAATGTACTTGATATGGCAAGTACGAGAATGTAAATGTCACGATATCCATCTCTAGGTGACGTTGCACAACTCCGCTTACGGTGTTGGCACCCGACTATAATCGAACGCTAAGCACGTCACACGGCCCTAGGTTTAAGCATGTATAACAGTTAATTAAATCAAGTAAATAAGTAACAATACTGCAGGATTTTGGCAAGGTACACTTGTCTAGGGTTCCGGCTCTATTTGTAGCTCTGACAGCAGCGGGATTTGTAGGCAGTTCTCCGGTTGCTGAAATAGACATCACCATCAGATCCAAAAAATATCAATCAGCTAGAAATGCCTGTCCTTGAGTCCAATTTGAACACAAGGGCAAAAATGACATTTTCAAGTCAAAGTGGGGTCCATAAGTGGGCCGCTTTGTACCGTAAAACGTGTCAGAACCAAAAGTCTCCAAATCTGTCAAACTTAGTGTCAACAAGTCAGGAATGATGATACGAACCCAACGGAACTTCCAGAATTGGATTCCGATGAGCCGATCACAAAATCGCCCGTCAAGTGGAGCTTGTGGGGCCCACGATACGCAATTTTGTCAACGTTCTCAGAATCGAACCAAACTTGGGTCACAGGACCAGCGTATTACTACGAGTCCGATGGCGCAAGTTTTGTCTCGATCCGACGTGTGTATACTAAGTTACAGCGAGATCCAGAAAGGACGAATATGGGGCATTGTCGGCGGATACGCGTTGATTCCGGTGTGCACGCACATCCAAATCAACTTCTGTGAAATTTTGCATGTCCGTATCGACGACGCGCACATATCGGTGAAGACCATACGCGACCAAGTTATCCCGTTGCGGGGTGAAACAGGGTATTGGTTTTCCTGTTTTTGGATCGCGGTTCGCGATTGCCACAGGACGCGATGCACCGAGGGGGTTCCACGGGCATAGAGAGGGTCATGCAGTCTACGTGGCACAACTGACAGAATCAAAAATGGGTCAACGAGAAGAAAGAACGGGGTACCTGAACAGGGCTCCAAAAAACCGAGATTGCACGTGTCCTCGTGTCGACTTGACACTGATGTGTCCTGGCTGAGTCGTGTCTGATCTAGGGTTAGGGCTTGCCGGAGTCGGCTGGGCTCGCCGGAAGGAGGCGGCTCGGGCGGAGGTTGGCGGCGAGGCGGGCGGCGCTCGGCTCGGGGAGACGGAGGCGGAGACGGTGGTGCTGGTGGTGGGAGATGAAGTTCTGGTCGGGGGAGGAGATTCTGGAGAATGAGGGGGAGTCGTCGAGGTCGTCGGGGCGGCTCATGGAGGAAGGCGGTGGGCACGGCGAGGGGTTCCGGTGGCGATGAGGTTGGACGGAGCAGAGGCAGCGGGGGTCATCGGGGAAGAAGAGGGGCGGAGGAGGAGGGGTTTTGATAGTCGGAGAAAAAGGCGGAGGGGCGGCCTGTGCGGGGGAGAGAAAGAGGAGGGGCTGGCGGGCATTTCGGAAGGGAGGCTGCGCTGGGAGGCGAACGGGCGGCGGGTCGGTCGGCAGAATCGCCAAGGTCGGGGTTGGTTACAGGGAGGAGAGGGGTTTCGGGTTAACAGGTGGTGACGAGTCGGGTCGGATCAGGCGGATCAGGCGGATCCGGCCCGATCCAATAAGAATTGAATGTGGGTCGGGTCGGGTTTCGGGTCGTGGGTTAGACCCAGATCTAACCCGCTAAGGTTGAGTTTGGGTTTATTAAATTGGTCCGGTTCAGCAGTTTGGTTTGGTTCGGTTTGGTTCAAGTGAACCGGGTTTAATTTGGTTTAATTAAATAATTAGTTTTTAGGGCTTTAAAAATGCTTCCGGGGTCCAATAAATTCCCGGAAAATTATCCTATGTCTAGTTTTTTATTTTACACCAAAAAATATTATTTTCATAATATTTAATATTATTTATATTCATTAAAAATCATTTAAATTCAAAATACCTTAGTTTTAATTAATAAAAATCCTAAAAAAATTCCAGAAAATTGTGAAAAATCCCAATTAAAAATTCTTGAAAATCAGGGGGTTTACAATATCGCACAACTTACGAAGTCAGACCTGCATGGACCGCCACTAAAAATGTGTCCCGACCCGCACCCGGTATAGGGGCACGAGAGCGTGGGTACGTCCAACCTACGCCGCAGCATCGACGGTAGAACCCTGTCTAGGTCTTGATGCTAACTAAACAATCTCACACGAGCATCCGATTCCATGAGGAGACACGGATACCACAATAATATGAACAACATACTCAATCACAACTACAGCACGATAAGATCTCGAAAAAATAAGTAAGATGCAACACAAGTCTAAAATAGAATAGTCTAACTCAACAATATATTCCAAGTCCCAAATAAGTTTGCCGAAGACAAATTTGGTACCAAATAACCTGCTAAAAGAACTAACTAGATAACTAGTAATTTCGGCTAGACTTTTCGGAATCACAACTGAACTACCAAGTCCAAGTCTGCAGCTACTCACCATAAGGTCCATAAAGTGTCGGATACCGATCCTCTAAGGCATAGTCTAAAAAAATGTTTCCAGTCAGGAAGGAGCAAAGTACAATCTCAAATAACAGTTCCATTTAATTGATAAGGACTATAAAGTAATAAACAGATGATGCTATATACTGAGAGAAGACAGTAAATAAATGCAATAGCAAAATAAGAGACATGCAATGTAAAAAGACAGGCAATATAGGCAATATGATACAGTCAGTGCATATATAAAAAGAAGAGAACAAGGTATAATATCATATACGGGTGATGTAGTATATGATCTAAAATAGAGAACTGTAATCTATTCTAATTGTTTAAAATAGTAGTTTTGAAATATGATCGGCTTGGGACTTGTACGATTGCTATATGGCCTGGCTAATCATACGTGAGGCGTATGATTAACACCAATAATTTAAACTTGTACGATAGGTATTTGATCACATCTCTCACTAGCAATTTCCTCCGCCCCCAACTAGTACTGTGGATCCAATCATGACACATCACGATACACGATCAATGTCAAAATATATCATGTACGAGGTCTAAATATCAATATCGTGTATAATGTCAATACGATAATCAATATAACATCAATGACTAAGATCCAATCTATATACTAGTCCGTGTAGCACAGTGTCAAGGATCAGATGTAACATTTCTAGATACTAGAATTATAAAAATTATCAAACAATTAGAAATTATCAGATAATGTACTTGCCTTGGGTCCTTAGCTGGTAATACCAATATCCTGTTCCAGAGTATCGCCTGGATGAACCAACAGTCCTATAGACATATCATAAATAAAACATTTGCATCAGATGCAACACTAACACAATCATAATACATTGGCCTCAGGGCTATGCCAGGTATGGCACTAGTCAACTAGGGTCAAGTGCGTCAAGTTGCATGGGCGTCGCGTCTGTGATTGCTGGGCAAGACAGACGATCAAAATGGTACGGGGCTCGCCAGTACGTCAGTGTACATGTGGAAGTCAACTAACATTTACAGGGTTACAGGTCAAAGTAAAGACAGGGTATCCGTATTTAAACTTGGGTCGCCTACAATATTCACCAATTTATCAATAATTAAATATAATACATATATAGGGTTATACCAAAATTACGTACAAAATATGTATAAGTATATATACATTAAATAGAAATATATATTATATATATATATATGCATATGTTAAAAATATATATACCATATTTAAATATATATATATATATATATATATATATATATATATATATATATATATATATATATATATATATATATATATATATATATATATATATATATATATTCAGCCAATATTTATACGTATACGAGGAATATATATATATATATATATATATATATATATATATATATATATATATATATATATATATATATACCAATTAATACATATACCAAAAATATGTTGTATTAAACATATACCAATACAAATATATATGTATATATATACCAAAATAATAGTTATACTATATACAATTATATTTATACCAAAATACGTTTATATATATATATATATATATATATATATATATATATATATATATATATATATATATATATATATACCAAAATAATACTTATACTATATACAGGTATATTTATACCAAAATATGTTTTTATATATATATATATATATATATATATATATATATATATATATATATATATATATATATATATATATATATATATATATATATATATATATATATATATATATATATATATATACCAAAATAACATTTAACATATATCATTTAAGTACGTATATACTAATTTATTGAATACATTGAATATGTATATATTTAAATAGAGAAATACACGATATATATATATATATATATATATATATATATATATATATATATATATATATATATATATATATATATATATATATATATATATATATATATATATATATATATATATATATATATACGCATACGAATACGAAACATACATACATACATACCTACACATATACACACATACACATATACACGTATACGAGGGTAGGATCGAACCAGAGCGTGCACGACGTCAGCGAGGACGTCGACGATGAGGCGGATGACGAAGACGACGACGATGGCGAGGTGGTGGTGGTTCTGCTCGCTGGAGGGGATGGCCGGACAGTGGAGTACAGCAGGAGGTGCAGGAGGAGGAGGGATGGGTTCTGGTGGTGGTGACCGGCTGGACGGGTGAAGCTGGCCGGAGTGTAGGGAGGTGGGGGTGATGGCACTGGTGGCCGGAGAAGCAGGCAGCGGGAGGAGGAAGATGGTGGACCGAGGTGCGGGACTCGCCGGGGTTGGAGGTGGAGCTCGTCGAGGCTCGGTCGGGGGAGCAGTTGCAGTGAGGGGGAGATCACGGTGGTGATGTGTAAACCCCCTGATTTGGCAAGAATTTTTAAATTGGAATTTTTCATAATTTTCTGGAATTTTCTGGGATTTTTCTATAATTAAAATCAGGATTTTAATTATTAAATAATTTTTAGTTGTTAATAAATAATATTAAAATATTATGGAAATAATATTTTTGGGTGTAAAATAAAAAATTGGACTTAGGATAATTTTTCTGGAATTTATCGGGCCCCGGACCTATTTTTAATCACATAAAAACTATTATTTATTTATTTATTATTAATTAATTAATTATTATTATTAATTAATTAAATTATTTATTATTTATTTTTTTATTCAGGCCCAACGGCCCAGCCCGCGGCCCAAACTCTGAGCCCGGCCCAAACCCTCGAACCGGCCCAATACCCTAACGGGTCGGGTCGGGTCCACCCGCACCCGACCCGCACCCGCAACCCGGCCACCCCTCTCCCCTGACCCGGCCGCCCGCTTTCGCTGCTGCACCCGCCACGCGTCCCCGCTTCCGCCGCGCAACCCCGGCCACGTCGCCGCTCCGTCCGGTTCGCACCGACCCCCCCTCTCTCCTCCGCCATTTACGGTGACCTCCTCCCTCTCCCTCCCCTATAAAAAACCCCTCGATTTTCCCTTCCGGCCAACCCTCTCCACCCCACCTCACCGAGACGCCGCCGCCGTTCCCCTCGCCGCCTCGCCGAGCCCTCGCCAGCGCCGCCATCTCCTCCTCCTTCCTCCTCCTCGCAGCCAGAAGCTCCGACCCCGCTGCCCGAGTCCCCTCCGGCCTAACCCAGCCCCAGCTCCGCCCCCGCTCCTTCGCCCGGCCGCCAACGCCTCCGCCTCGCCCCGCCAGTGCCGCCCTAGCCCCCGGCCAGCCTCCCTTGCAGCGGCGCCGCCCTCCTCCGGCCGTCGGAGCTCCACAGAAAATCCTAACCCTAACCCTAATTTCTAATTTCGTGTCGACACGTGTCGGACACGACGCAGACACAGTAAATTCTGGGTTTTTGGACCCTGTTCAGGTGCGTGTAACTTTCTCCTCGCTGCCACGTTTTTAATTCCGTAAATTGCGTTGCGAAGCCTATATGACCCTCTCGGTGCCCGGATAAACCGCTCGGGGCATCGCGTCCTGTGGTGATCGCACACCGCGATCCAAAAACAGGAAAAAATACGACCCGATTCACCCCAAAACTGGGTACGCTCTGCCAAACGGGACGACTTAGTCGCGTGCGGTCTTCACAGATATGTGCGCGTCGTTGATACGAACGTGTGAGATTTCACAAAAGTTAATTCGGGTGTGCGTGCACACCGGGATCAACGCGTATCCGCGGACACCGTTCCATATCTGACTTTTCTGGATCATGCCCTAACTTTCCGTGTACACGTCGGATTAAAACGAAACTTGCGCCATCGGACTCGTAGCGATACGCTGGTCCTGTGACCCAAGTTTGGTTCGATTCTGAGAACGTTGACGAAATCGCGTGTCGTGGGCCCCACAGGCCCCACTCGACTGGCGATTTTGTGATCGGCTCATTGGAATCCAATTCTGGAAGTTTCGTTGGGTTCGTATCATCGTTCTTGACCTGTTGATACTAAGTTTGGTGAATTTGGAGACTTTTGACCCTGACACATTTTTCGGTGCAAAGCGGGCCCACATACGGACCCCGTTTTGACCCAAAATTGCCGTTGTTGCCCTTGTCTCCAAATTGGACTCAAGGACATGCGTTTCTAGCTATTTGATATCTTCTGAGCATGATGGTAATGTTTATTTCAGCATCTGGACACATTTCTGGAAAATTTCCCGAGAACAGAACCACAATTGGGATCCAAACATCAGGCAAGTACCTGCACTTCAAGTTTATTCTTTATATTATGATAATTAGTTCCTTGCTCTACTAGCACCATTGGATGTTTACACGTAGTATTAGAATACTGGATTTTATGTCTTGAATACTGGAGTTCATGTCTTGCTTTTCGTGTCGGGTGGGAGAATACTAGGAGGCATGTAGTTTACCCTTCCCCCTGTTCCTGTCTAATAGTTGTTGGTACGCGACTGTACCATCAACCGAATCTCGATTATTCTTGTCTAATAGCTGTCTATGATGGCCGGATTAGCCTTATAACCCCCTACATGCCAACTATGTATTCTAAATACACAATCACACACACATAGTTCCTGTTGTCTTGTTACAGTTATATTTTCTTGTCTCATTGTAATCCTGTTTTACTCATGTCCCTGGTTTATAGCAATTAATCATATTTTAATTATATTCTTGATTTTTAGTGCTTAACTCTTAATTAATTTTACTACTTATTATGCATATCTTATCATGATACTTAGTCAGTTCTTTTCTACTTGTCATAAATATTTAGTTTAATCTTGTTGTGCATTTGGTACTTTGCTCCTTTCCTGACTGGATCCGTTGACATATTAGGCGATTATGAGGACTATGCCCCCACCTATTATGGTCCCTATGAGGTAGCAGGTGATACATTTGAGGAGCCGGTTCCCACTCAGGAGACTACTTCTGAGGAGTAGTTAGCATAGTTATTATTTTTCTTTCAGTCTAATAATCGGGTTTGTCCCCGATTCATCTTCTGGCTCTGTAATAAACTATGGATCTGGTTGTCACAAATTAAATATTATGAAATCTTAGCATTCTTATTTCCTGTTATTATCCTTGCCTATTTATTCTTGTGGATGAGATAGATTTAAATTACCTGTGAATATGATCTAGACAGCGTACTACCGCCGACACTGCGACGTAGGCTGGACGTACCCACGTACTCGTGCCCGAATATCCGGGTGTGGGTCGTGACACGTTTTTGTGGTGGCCCATGCAGGTCAACGACTAAATTGTTCGGTTTCAACTTAGGTACCGAACAGGCCTGCAATAAGATAGGGAAAGTTTAGGATCTCATCCACTTGCTTGAATCGTTCTTGACATCTATCTCGGATTCGAATTAATTTCTTGACTTGCATCCTGCCTTGATTCCTGTGCGCCTCTTATCGTTTATTTTGGATGCAGAGTAATGGATCTATCAGCAAGTGACAAGGTTCCTACAAGATCACCACGAGATGCTCTACCAGCATGACCGTGGAGAACGCGCAGACTCTTGGAGTAGCTAATACACGTAAGTGATTTGTAGCTGCAATTTCTAGTTTAGCTCGTGCCTATTGGTTCGTGACCTCAGCCCCAACCTAGTAATTTTGAACTTGCTAATAACCTGGTATACTTTTATATTTGATAACTATTGTAGAGTCTTTTGTTATTGTGCTTATTGTGTGTTGTTTTGTGAACTTAAATAATTTGTACCTCCTTTCATCATCATCTAGCGTACTTATATTTGTTGTACTACCTTGACTTATGCTGCTAGTATAGCCTAGTTTTGCAAGCTTATCCTTTTATCAAGCTTGTTCATGACATATGTGTTATTGGGACCTGATCAACCCCACTAATACAAGTGTCTATTCAGAATCAGTGTATTATGGTCTGATCAACCTTAGTGCATTTTGGTTCGCACTTCGCACGACTACTTTACGTGGATTGAGATATATAGTTGGCTAGTATACTTGCCCTCTAAATATGTCCGAGCATATCGTATCAGTTACATAACTGTACTAATACGAGCATGCGAACAAATGATTACCAGAATAGAATTTCAGTCCACAACTGCTTGACACTTCCCATTTGAATTCTTTAAACGCCTTGATCCCGATACTTCCGTTCTATCACCTCGCCCTTGAACTCTTTATTATTGATCTTCGTCTTCCCTTATTTCAGAAAGACGAAATCTCGTGCTTGGTATAAGTTTGATATATAGATAGTACTAGATATGCCCCATAGGCCGATCACATACTTGAGGATTATTCTTTCGAAATTAAGGACATATCATATGATCGGCGTTGGAGTTTCGAGGATTGAATGACATGAGTAAACATATTAAGGAATATTTTCTTAAGGTACATAGCCTTATGTGATGGATGGGTAAACTCTAAGTTGGGTAGCAGTGCATTATCAACTCGAGATAAATTTCTTTTAGATTGTGACCGAGTAAGATTAGATTGGAAGAAGTTCAAGCCATTCTAATTTTAAAAATTTAGAGGAGTAACTAAGATGATTAATGAATTGATATCGAGGACCCAATAGTTATATCTTAGGTACATGATTTAAATTTTGAATAATGAAAGTAAAATCATCAATTTGAATTTAGAGGATAAAAATATAGAATTTCAGAGTTGAACATTGGTGGACTACATTTAAATTATTTTTCAATTTGGATGATTTGAATTTAAGAATTAAAATTTGATGGTTGGACTACCTAGTTGGAATATTGAGGATGTGAATGGAATTTAAAAAGTTGAAGCATACAATTGTGAATGGGAATACTATTTGGACTCGAATCACTTCTAGAGAAAATTATGATAATTAGAATCGTGAGGCAAATTTATAAGCGTATGTAAATCTTGAAGATGCTATATGGACTTAATTTAAAATTACCTGTGGATAATTTGAGAAAGTAAGAAGTGATAACCATAGGTTGAATTTTGATTGGAACAGTAGTCATCTTAACCTTGAAGTAATTGCAGCGGATATGATTAGGATTTTAATTAACGCAAGGGGATTGCGATTAACTTGCCTTATGTATATGAAGGATTAACAGGTTATGGCTTAATTTTGAGGACAAAATTTTTATAAGTTGGGTAGATTGTAAACCCCCTGATTTGGCAAGAATTTTTAAATTGGGATTTTTCACAATTTTCTGGAATTTTCTGGGAATTTTTTGTAATTAAAATCAGGATTTTAATTATTAAATAATTTTAAATTGTTAATAAATAATATTAAAATATTATGAAAATAATATTTTTTGGTGTAAAATGAAAAACTGGACTTAGGGTAATTTTTTTGGAATTTATCGGGCCCCGGACCTATTTTTAATCACCTAAAAACTATTATTTATTTATTATTAATTAATTAATTATTATTATTAGTTAATTACATTATTTATTATTTATTGTTTTATTCCGGCCCAACGGCCCAGCCCGCGGCCCAAACTCCGAGCCCGGCCCAAACCCTCGAACCGGCCCAATACCCTAACGGGTCGGGTCGAGTCCACCCGCACCCGACCAGCACCCGCAACCCGGCCACCCCTCTCCCTTGACCCGGCCGCCCGCGTTCACCGCTGCACCCGCCACGTGTCCCCGCTTCCGCCGCGCCACCCCGGCCACGTCGCAGCTCCGTCCGGTTTGCGCCGACCCCCCTCTCTCCTCCACCATTTTCGGTGACCTCCTCCCACTCCCTCCCCTATAAAAACCCCCTCGATTTTTCCTTCCGGCCAACCCTCTCCGCCCCACCTCGCCGAAACGCTGCCACCGTTCCCCTCGCCGCCTCGCCGAGCCCTCGCCAGCGCCGCCATCTCCTCCCCTTCCTCCTCCTCGCCGCCAGAAGCTCCGACCCCGCTGCCCGAGTCCCCTCCGGCCTAACCCAGCCCCAGCTCCGCCCCAGCTCCTCCGCCCGGCCGCCAAAGCCTCCGCCTCGCCCCGCCAGTGCCGCCCTAGATCCCGGCCGGCCTCCCCCGCAGCGGTACCGCCCTCTTCCTGCCGCTGGAGCTCCACAGCAAACCCTAACCCTAACCCTAATTTCCAATTTCGTGTCGACACGTGTCGGACACGACGCGGACACAGTAAATTTCGGGTTTTTGGACCATGTTCAGGTGCGTGTAACTTTTTCCTCGCTGCCCCATTTTTAATTCCGTAAATTGCGTTACGAAGCCTGTATGACCCTCTCAGTGCCCGGATAAACCGCTCGGGGTATCGCGTCCTGTGGTGATCGCACACCGCGATCCAAAAACAGGAAAAATAACGACCCAATTCACCCCGAAACTTGGTATGCCCCGCCAAACGGGACGACTTAGTCGCATGCGGTCTTCACAGATACGTGCGCGTCGTTGATACGGACGTGTGAGATTTTGCGAAAGTTGATTCGGGTGTGCGTGCACACCGGGATCAACGCGTATCCGCGGACACCGCCCCATATCCGACTTTTCTGGATCATGTCCTAACTTTCCGTGTACACGTCGGATCGAAACAAAACTTGCGCCATCGGACTCGTAGCGATACGCTGGTCCTGTGACCCAAGTTTGGTTCGATTCTGAGAACGTTGACGAAATCGCGTGTCGTGGGCCCCACAGGCCCCGTTCGACGGGCGATTTTGTGATCGGCTCATCGAAATCCAATTCTGGAAGTTTCGTTGGGTTCGTATCATCGTTCCTGACCTATTGACACTAAGTTTGGTGAATTTGAAGACTTTTGACCCTGACACGTTTTCGGTGCAAAGCGGGCCCACATGCGGACCCCATTTTGACCCAAAATTGCCGTTGTTGCCCTTGTCTCCAAATTAGACTCAAGGACAGGCGTTTCTAGCTATTTGATATCTTCTGAGCATGATGGTAATATTTATTTCAGCATCTGGACACATTTCTGGAAAATTTCCCGAGAACAGAACCACAGTTGGGATCCAAACATCAGGCAAGTACCTGCACTTCAAGTTTATTCTTTATATTATGATAATTAGTTCCTTGCTCTACTAGCACCATTGGATATTTACACGTAGTGTTAGAATACTGGATTTCATGTCTTGAATACTGGAGTTCATGTCTTGCTTTTCGTGTCGGGTGGGAGAATACTAGGAGGCATGTAGTTTACCCTTCCCCCTGTTCCTGTCTAATAGCTGTTGGTACGCGACTGTACCATCAGCCGGATCTCGATTATTCCTGTCTAATAGCCGTCTATGACGGCCGGATTAGCCTTATAACCCCCTACATGCCAACTATGTAATCTAAATACACAATCACACACACATAGTTCCTGTTGTCTTGTTACAGTTACATTTTCTTGTCTCATTGTAATCCTGTTTTACTCATGTCCCTGGTTTATAGCAATTAATCATGTTTTACTTATATTCCTGATTTTTAGTGCTTAACTCTTAATTAATTTTACTACTTATTATGCATATCTTATCATGATACCTAGTCAGTTCTTTTCTACTTGTCATAAATATTTAGTTTAATCTTGTTGTGCATTTGGTACTTTGCTCCTTTCCTGACTGGATCCGTTGACATATTAGGCGATGATGAGGACTATGCCCCTACCTATTATGGTCCCTATGAGGTAGCAGGTGATACATTTGAGGAGCCGGTTCCCACTCAGGAGACTACTTCTGAGGAGTAGTTAGCATAGTTATTATTTTTCTTTCAGTCTAATAATCGGGTTTGTCCCCGATTCATCTTCTGGCTCTGTAATAAACTATGGATTTGGTTGTCACAAATTAAATATTATGAAATCTTAGCATTCTTATTTGCTGTTATTATCCTTGCCTATTTATTCTTGTGGATGAGATAGATTTAAATTACTTGTGAATATGATCTAGACAGCGTACTACCGCCGACACTGCGGCGTAGGCTGGACGTACCCACGTACTCGTGCCCGAATATCCGGGTGCGGGTCGTGACATGATGCGGGAGGATACAGGGAGTCGGGGGTCGGCTCGGGACTCGGCCTAAGCTGGCCGGGTGGTCAGAGGTCGGGCTTAAGCGGGGTGCAGGGAGTCGACCGAAGTCGGGAAGGGGATGAACGGAGCGGGGTGGCGTTCGTGGCCGGAGCTGAGGAGCTAGGAGGAGGAGGTCGGGGAGTTGGCCGGCTATGCTGGGAAGAGGGGAGGAGGAGCAGTCGGGCTGCGCTGCGGGGACAGCAGGGTGGTGGTGATGTTGGAGGAGGTATCGTGTGGTGGTGTGAGGGAAAACAGGGAGGAGCTCGGCTGAGCTTGGCCGGCCGAAGTACAGAGCAGCGGGCCGCCGGACTGAGAGCCGGAGCTGAACAGTAGTGATGGTGATGTTCCCCCCTTTCTAAAATTCAAAAACAAAGGAGAAGGAGAATGAAGGAAGAAGAAGAAGAAGAGAAGAAGAAAGGAAAATGAAGAAATGGAGGGTGGCTACGGTTGAGTGAGGGGAGGATAATGGGGGCTTCCCTAGGTTTGGGGATTAGGGTTTTCTTGGGAAGAGGGTATGATGGGACATTAAATAGGAAGAGGTGAGAGGAGAATGAGTGGTGATGATGCACCCATCTTGAATGGGTGGTCAAGATTTGACATGGAGGAATTCTTTCATGTAAGGATGAGGTTTGTTGACTAGTCAAATATTTGGGCTCTCCATTTGGTTTGAACCAATGGGGTGTTGACACCTAATACAATATTTGCAAATTAGTCCCCTTAAATTTGGATATTTGCACAGACACATAAAATGATGAAAATTTGGTGAGCAATTTGGTGTTTGGTGTTTTGTAGGGTGAGGGGCGTTATGTGTTTTGTATGGGCTTAATTAGTAGGGTACTAGAATTAAATTGGGATTTACGGAATTAGTCAAAATGGTATCCTAAGCTGTGTTCTAAAATTAATTAGGAGTACATGGGGCCAAAATTAGGTCAGGTCACAAATATCATTAGTGTAGAAGACTCAGAACAGAATATTACCCTAATTTGGGTTGCACGAAAAATGGGTTAAGATTGTCTCTAATTTCGATTGGAACGCACAACGATACAAAGTTAGAATTTATTTAGAAATTAAATAAACGTCCGCGACGAATATTATGCGGCTAAAATGAAGCAAAAGAGGGCATGATTATGAGTTACAAAAAGGTCAAAATGGAAGACGGGCATGTCTAGGGCAAGGTTGTGAAAATGTTGGAAGGCAAAAGCTAGGGTAGCGCTCCAAATATCGAAGCAACGGTAAGGCGCAATAATTAAATAAATTACGGTAATTAATTACTTCCTCCAACAATTAAATTCTAAATAAAACAATTAAATACATAATCCCATAATTCGGTCAGGTATTCGTATAGTGGGCTTCTAGGTGTCACGACCCGCACCCGGAAATTCGGGCGCGAGTGCGTGGGTACGTCCAGCCTACGCCGCAGAATCGGCGGTAGTACGCTGTCTAGGTCAAATCCAAATTTACTAACTAGCTCATTCACAAATAACATAGGTGAGATAATAATGAGAATTGAAACTTAAGATTGCAACTGAAATAAATGTGACAACAGATTCAAATGTTTTAGTACAGGATTTCAAAATGAAATCGGGGACAAACCCGATAAATGAGATAAATGAAAGATAGCTACTACTAGCTACTCTGCAGCAGGGGTCTCCTGGGTGGGTTCTGGCTCCTCATAGGTATCATCGGTCCCCTCATAGGGACCATAATAAGTAGGGGCAAGATCCTCATCATCGCCTAAATCAACAGATCCAGTCAGGAAAGGAGCAAAGTACACAGTGCACAACAAGGTAAAACTAAATATTTATGACAATTAAATATTTGATATCATGTTGAGACAACAGCATAACAGAATATTATTATCTTAGAGTTAAAACTGTATGCAGGAATATGAGAAACAGAAATAAATGAGACAGGAATTGAAACTACAACAGTCAGCAAGATATATAACATGACCAAAAACTATCTGTGTGAACTTGTGTTTGTTTTTAGAATACATAGTTGGCATGTAGGGGTTTATAAGGCTAATCCGGCCGTCATAGACGGCTATTAGACAATATAATCGAGATCCGGCTGATGGACAGTCGTGTACCAACAGCTATTAGACAATACAGGGGAAAGGGTAAACTCCATGCCTCCTTAGTATTCTCCCACCCGACACGAAAAACAAGATATGAACTCCAGTATTCAAGACATGAAAATCCAGTGTTCTAACACTACGTGTAATCATCCAATGGTGCTAGTAGAGCAGGGAATTAATTATCATAATATAAAGAATAAACTTGAAGTGCAGGTACTTGCCTGATGTTTGGATCCAATTACAGTTATGTTCTCGGGGAAATTTTCAGAGATGAGTCCGGATGCTGAAATAAACATTACCATCATGCTCAGAAGATGTCAAATAGCTAGAAACGCCTGTCCTTGGGTCCAGTTTGGAGACAAGGGCAAAAACGGTAATTTCGGGTCAAAACGGGGTCCGCCGGTGGGCCCGCTTTGCACCGAAAAATGTGTCCGGGTCAAAGATCTCCAAATTCACCAAACTTAGTGTCAACAGGTCAGGAATACTGATACGAACCCAACAGAACTTCCAGATTTGGATTCCGATGAGCTAAACACAAAATCGCCCGTCGAGCGGGGCCTGTGGGGCCCACGACACGCGATTTTGTCAACGTTCTCAGAATCGAACCAAACTTGACCCACAGGACCAGCGTATCGCTACGAGTCCGATGGCGCAAGTTTTGTCTCGATCCGACGTGTGTGCACGAAGTTAGGGTGAATTACAGAAAAGGCGGATACGGGGCGATGTCCGCGGATACGTGTTGATTCCGGTGTGCACGCACACCCGAATCAGCTTCCATGAAATCTCACACGTCCGTATCGACGATGCGCACGTATCTGTGAAGACCGCACGCGACCAAGTCGTCCCGTTTGGCGGGGCGCACTCAGTTCCGGGGTGAAACAGGGTCTGGTTTTTCCTGTTTTTGGATCGCGGTGTGCGATCACCACAGGACGCGATGCCCTGAACAGTTTGTCCGGACACCGAGAGGGTCATACAGGCTTCACAACGCAATTTATGGAATTAAAAATGGGACAACGAGGAGAAAGATACACGCACCTGAACTGGGTCAAAAACCCGAAGAAGCCCGTGTCCGTGTCGTGTCCGACACGCCGACACAAATTGGGGAAAAATAGGGTTTAGGGTTTTTCTCAGGCGGGATGCGGCGGGGGCCGGCGGAGGGGCACCGGGGAGGGTCTGGGCGGCTCGGGGCGGCGTCGCCGGGGACGAAGACGGTCGACAGCGGCTGCCGGAGGCGAGCTCGGCCGCTGCCGCTGGCTGCTGTGGCTCGACGCCGGAGGGGAGGAGGAAGGAGGAGGAGAGGGGGCAGCTGCGGGGCGGTGAGGCGACGACGTCAGAGGGGACTGGACGCGCCGGCGAGGGCGGGCACGGCGGCGGAGTAGGGAGGAGTTCTGGGGGAGGGATGGCCGGAGACGAGGGCTTTAAATAGGCGGAGAGGGAGGTCTGGGAGGCCGGCGAAGGCGGAGGAGGTGTCGTCGAGCCCGGGCGGAGCGGAAGAGGGGGGGCTGGCCGCCGGAGGCGGCGGGAAACGCGGCGGAGCGGTTCAGGCGGGGGACCGGATCGTGGGGATGGGGGCGGGTCAGGCGGGTTCGGGTCGGGTCGGGTTCGGGTCCGACCCGAACCCGTTATGGTAATGGGCCGCGGGTTGGGCTGATGGGCCGGGCTGGGCCGGTTAAAACAATAATAATAATAATAATAATAATAATAATAATAATAATAATAATAATAGTAATAATAATAATTAATTAATAATTAGTCTAAATAGTTTTTAGGCATTTAAAAATAGGTCTGAGGTCCAATAAATTTCAGAAAAATTACCCTAAGTCCAGTTTTTCATTTTACACCTAAAAATATTATTTTCATAACATTTTAATATTATTTATTATCAATTAAAAATTATTTTAATAATTAAAAACTCTGATTTTAATTACAGAAAATTCCCAGAAAATTCCAGAAAATTATGAAAAATCCTAATTTTAATATTTTTTTAAAAATCAGGGGCTTACAATCTACCCAACTTAGAAAATTTCGTCCTCGAAATTTAAAATAGGCAGCAAGATATATGAAAGATAGCTAACTAGGTCCAGCCTACGCCGCAGAATCGGGCGGGTGTGTCCAGAACCCGCACCCGGAAATTCGGGCACGAGTGCATGGGTACGTCCAGCCTACGCCGCAGAATCGGCGGTAGTACGCTGTCTAGGTCAAATCCAAATTTACTAACTAGCTCATTCACAAATAACATAGGCGAGATAATAATGAGAATTGAAACTTAAGATTGCAACTGAAATAAATGTGACAACAGATTCAAATGTTTTAGTACAGGATTTCAAAATGAAATCGGGGACAAACCCGATAAATGAGATAAATGAAAGATAGCTACTACTAGCTACTCTGCAGCAGGGGTCTCCTGGGTGGGTTCTGGCTCCTCATAGGTATCATCGGTCCCCTCATAGGGACCATAATAAGTAGGGGCAAGATCCTCATCATCGCCTAAATCAACAGATCCAGTCAGGAAAGGAGCAAAGTACACAGTGCACAACAAGGTTAAACTAAATATTTATGACAATTAAATATTTGATATCATGTTGAGACAACAGCATAACAGAACATTATTATCTTAGAGTTAAAACTGTACGCAGGAATATGAGAAACAGAAATAAATGAGACAGGAATTGAAACTACAACAGTCAGCAAGATATATAACATGACCAGAAACTATCTGTGTGAACTTGTGTTTGTTTTTAGAATACATAGTTGGCATGTAGGGGTTTATAAGGCTAATCCGGCCGTCATAGACGGCTATTAGACAATATAATTGAGATCCGGCTGATGGACAGTCGTGTACCAACAACTATTAGACAATACAGGGGAAAGGGTAAACTCCATGCCTCCTTAGTATTCTCCCACCCGACACGAAAAACAAGACATGAACTCCAGTATTCAAGACATAAAAATTCCAGTGTTCTAACACTACGTGTAATCATCCAATGGTGCTAGTAGAGCAGGGAATTAATTATCACAATATAAAGAATAAACTTGAAGTGCAGGTACTTGCCTGATGTTTGGATCCAATTACAATTATGTTCTCTGGAAAATTTTCAGAGATGAATCCGGATGCTGAAATAAACATTACCATCATGCTCAGAAGATGTCAAATAGCTAGAAACGCCTGTCCTTGGGTCCAGTTTGGAGACAAGGGCAAAAACGGTAATTTTGGGTCAAAAGGGGATCCGCCGGTGGGCCCGCTTTGCACCGAAAAACGTGTCCGGGTTAAAGATCTCCAAATTCACCAAACTTAGTGTCAACAGGTCAGGAACACTGATACGAACCCAACGGAACTTCCAGATTTGGATTCCGATGAGCTGAACACAAAATCGCCCGTCGAGCGGGGCCTGTGGGGCCCACGACACGCGATTTCGTCAACGTTCTCAGAATCGAACCAAACTTGACCCACAGGACCAGCGTATCGCTACGAGTCCGATGGCGCAAGTTTCGTCTCGATCTGACGTGTGTGCACAAAGTTAGGGTAAATTACAGAAAAGGTGGATACGGGGCGATGTCCGCGGATACGTGTTGATTCCGGTGTGCACGCACACCCGAATCAGCTTCCACGAAATCTCACACGTCCGTATCGATGATGCGCACGTATCTGTGAAGACCGCACGCGACCAAGTCGTCCCGTTTGGCGGGGCGCATTCAGTTCCGGGGTGAAACATGGTCTGGTTTTTCCTGGTTTTGGATCGCGGTGTGCGATCACCACAGGACGCGATGCCCCGAACAGTTTGTCCGGACACCGAGAGGGTCATACAGGCTTCGCAACATAATTTACGAAATTGAAAACGGGACAACGAGGAGAAAGATACACGCACCTGAACTGGGTCAAAAACCCGAAGAAGCCCGTGTCCGTGTCGTGTCCGACACGCCGACACAAATTTGGGGAAAAATAGGGTTTAGAGTTTTTCTGGATTCCGGCGACCGGAGAATCGCCGGAGAGAGGCTGGGGCGGTCGGGAGACTTCCCCGGGCGGCTCGCGGAGGCGGTCGGCTACGCGGGGCTGAGGCGGAGCGGGGGTGGCGAGGTGCTGGAGGAGCTGGGTCGGAGGCTGTCGGCCGGCAGAGCGGGCCTGCGCGGGGCTGGCGAAGGCGGTGTCGGCGGTGAGGGAAGAGAGGAGCGGTGGCGCAGGCACGGCGGGGAGGAAGGAGATGGCCGGAGGTCAGCGCCGGAGCTAGGGTTTAGGGAGATGACGGAGGAGGTGAAGGAAAATAGGGGTTTAAATAGGGGTGGTGCCGCGGGGAGGAGGCCGGAAGTCGCGGAGAGAGAGGGGGGGTCGTGGCGTGCTGCGGGCGGGTCTGGCGCGGGCTCCGACGATGTGGCCGGAGCCGCCGGCGAGGATTTCGGGGGAGAGAACGGGTGAGGGAAAGGGTCAGAACGGGTCGGGCGGGTTCGGGTCTGGCAGACCCGACCCGACCCGATAGCCCACGGGTTTGGGCCGGATGGCGGGTCGCGGGGTCAGGCCCAGTGGGCCGGGCCGGAACAGTAAAAAATAATAATAATAATAAATATAAATAATAATTATAATTATAATTAATTAAATAATAATTAATTAATAATTAAGTAAATAGTTTTTAGGTAATTAAAAAATAGTTCCGGGGTCCAATAAATTCCAGAAAAATTACCCTAAGTCCAATTTTTAATTTTACACCCAAAAATATTATTTTTATAATATTTTAATGTTGTTTATTATCAATTAAAAATCTTGTAATAATTCAAAACCCTGATTTTAATTACAGAAAATTCTCAGAAAATTCCAGAAAATTGCGAAAAATCCAAGATTTAATAATTTGAAAAATCAGGGGCTTACAATCTACCCAACTTATAAAATTTCGTCCTCGAAATTTAAAATAGGCAGGGTTCTCTCAGTCCAAACTCACTTGATTACAGTCTAACTAGTTCTCTCAGGTGAACATTGCGGTCGCTACCCAACTTAGAATTTTACCCATATATCCGCTAAGGCTGTACAACTAGTAAGGCTAGGTCTCAACTTAATAAATCATGGTATTGAATCTTTAAATCTGCAACACAAATACACCACCTATGGTATTCCCTTAGTTATAAAGGGTTATTATCAATTCGACCGGTCTGAGGGGTATGTCTAGCACTACAAAACAACTTATACCAAACACAGGATTTTGTCTTTCTGAAAATAAGGGAAGACGAGGATCAATAATAAAGAGTTTAAGGGCGAGGTGGTAGAACAGAGGTATAGGGATCAAGGCGTTTAAGGAATTCTAATGGGAATTGTCAGGCGGTTATGGGTTGAGATTCTATTCTGGTAATCATTTGTTCGCATGCTCGTATTAGTTCAATTATGTAACTGATACGATATGCTTGGACGTATTTAGGGGCAAGTATACTAGTCAACTTTATATCTCAATCCTCCTAAAGTAGTCGTACGAAGTGCGAATCAAAATGCACTAAGGTTGATCAGACCGTAGTACACTGATTCTGAATAGACACTTTGTATTAGTGGGGGTTGATCAGGCCTCAATAATACATGTGTCATGAACAAGCCCGATAAAGGGTAAGCTTGCAAAACTAGGCTATAAAATAGCAGCATAAATCGAGTTCAGCAAAATTAAGTGCGCTAGATGATGATGAAAAAGGAGGCACAAAATTATTGAAGTTCACAGAATAACACAAAATAAGCACAATAGCAAAAGCCTCTAAAAATCTCTACAGTTATCAAATATAAAAGCATACCAGGTTATTTAGCAAGTTCAAAATTACTAGGTTGGGGCTGAGGTCACGAACCAATAGGCACGAGCTAAACAATACTAGAAAAGGTATCTACGAATCACTTACGCGCATTAGCTGTTCCAAGAGTCTACGCGTTCTCCACGGTCATTACGTAAGCCTGTCCGCGTCCTTGAGCAGCGGGACAGTCCCTCACTTGATGTGTTGCTGAGCCACAAAGTAGACAAACACCTAGCCTCTTTCTGCAAACTTGCCAAGTATGGCCTGGTCTATGATAATAGTTACAAGGGAGAGCTTGCTGGTTCTGTCCTTGAGTTTGGTGTTGGGGTGCTGTGGCTCGAGGGAGGGGACGCTGAGTTTACTGCGGGGCCCTCTGCTGTTGTTGTTGTTGAAATGGGCGTTTGTTGGGGTCCCGCATTTTCGGTATCTCTCTCTCGCTTTAGTTTATGCCCCATGTCTCTCTCAACGCCTTGTGCCACGCTCAAGATTTCCTCGTAGGTGCGAGCTCGGCTAGTGTGACAGCAAGGCGAATATCCGGAGATAGCCCCTTCTTGAATCTACGGGCTCTGTCCTCCGGGGTACGAACCATGTACTCCGCAAAATGGCTTAACCTGCTAAATTCAGCAGTATATTCATCAACAGACAGGTTACCTTGTTCCAGTCTCTCGAATTGGCTTTCGAGAGCTTCCCGAGCCACTTCGGGGTAGAATTTCTCCTTGAATAGCCTCTTGAAGTCTTCCCAGGTGATGTCAGGAGCAGATAGTTGGGGTTCATCTCTGAACCAGGTTCGAGCAATGTCGAACAGTTGCAGGCTTGCGGACTCCACTTTGAGGTCATCAGGGACCCGAGCAGTCTTCAGGAGTCTCTCGACGTTCTCTATCCACTCATCGGCATAGAGAATGCCTTCAGTTCCATAGAATTCCAGGGGTCTAAGGTTTTTGAAGTCTTTGGCACTCCCTGGCCTCTTGAGTGGCGACTCCTGGGACCTAAGAGCTTCTGAGAGGCTGGTCCGCAGAAGTGCAGTCTGTTCTTTCTGGGATTCCACTAGTCCCTGGAACACTCCAAGTAGTTGTGCCCCATCCAGAGTAACTGCCGGAACAGATGGAGGCGGCGGGAGTGCAAGAGTCTCGGGCACATTCTGCTCAGCTGGTTCTGATGTGCCTCCTACTGTGTTCCTCGTCTGAACCATTCTGAAATATGAAGGGATAGGGAGATCAGAATAGATTACTTGGAAATCAAGGGCGATAGAAAAATTGATCAGAAGTGATATCAAGAATTGAAATAAGGACCCTATACTGTGAATGAGCTTTTCCTAGAATCCTCAATCTTATTCCATACCCTGTCCTAGGGTATTACCCTATTTAAGGATACGGACCTGCATTGGCCACCATAAAAACGTGTCACGACCCGCACCCGGAAATTCGGGCACGAGTGCGTGGGTACGTCCAGCCTACGCCGCAGAATCGGCGGTAGTACGCTGTCTAGGTCAAATCCAAATTTACTAACTAGCTCATTCACAAATAACATAGGCGAGATAATAATGAGAATTGAAACTTAAGATTGCAACTGAAATAAATGTGACAACAGATTCAAATGTTTTAGTACAGGATTTCAAAATGAAATCGGGGACAAACCCGATAAATGAGATAAATGAAAGATAGCTACTACTAGCTACTCTGCAGCAGGGGTCTCCTGGGTGGGTTCTGGCTCCTCATAGGTATCATCGGTCCCCTCATAGGGACCATAATAAGTAGGGGCAAGATCCTCATCATCGCCTAAATCAATAGATCCAGTCAGGAAAGGAGCAAAGTACACAGTGTACAACAAGGTTAAACTAAATATTTATGACAATTAAATATTTGATATCATGTTGAGACAACAGCATAACAGAACATTATTATCTCAGAGTTAAAACTGTACGCAGGAATATGAGAAACAGAAATAAATGAGACAGGAATTGAAACTACAACAATCAGTAAGATATATAACATGACCAGAAACTATCTGTGTGAACTTGTGTTTGGGCCGGAGGTCAGCGTCGGAGCTAGGGTTTAGGGAGATGCCGGAGGAGGTGAAGGGAAAGAGGGGTTTAAATAGGGGTGGTGCCGCGGGGAGGAGGCCGGAAGTCGCGGAGAGAGAGGGGGGTCGTGGCGTGCTGCGGGCGGGTCTGGCGCGGGCTCCGGCGACGTGGCCGAAGCCGCCGGCGAGAATTTCGGGGGAGAGAACGGGTGAGGAAAAGGGTCAGAACGGGTCGGGTGGGTTCGGGTCTGGCAGACCCGACCCAACCCGATAGCCCCCGGGTTTGGGCCGGATGGCGGGCCGCGGGTCAGGCCCAGTGGGCCGGGCCGGAACAGTAAAAAATAATAATAATAATAAATATAAATAATAATTATAATTATAATTAATTAAATAATAATTAAGTAAATAGTTTTTAGGTAATTAAAAAATAGTTTCGGGTCCAATAAATTCCAGAAAAATAACCCTAAGTCCAGTTTTTAATTTTACACCCAAAAATATTATTTTCATAATATTTTAATGTTGTTTATTATCAATTAAAAAATCTTGTAATAATTCAAAACTCTGGTTTTAATTACAGAAAATTCCCAAAAAATTCCAGAAAATTGCGAAAAATTCAAGATTTAATAATTTGAAAAATCAGGGGCTTACACTAGGTCAAGTCTACCAGCTCAAACATCAATGAACACCGTATATATAATATAATTAAGTACACATCTCACACAACTATTTAATTTAAATACACCTATCATGAAATTATTTAATATAACTACCACATTATTAATAATATATAAAAGTCGAAAATACTCCTGTTTTTGGAATGTGGTAGTGACATTACTGAACAAAAGAAAAATATTTTAAATGCCATAAAAATAGAGAACAATATTGAGATACAAGATAGTATTATAACTTTAATTATCAATATATGTGAATATTTCACAGGAATAGTTTCTGATAATGGTGAGCGTATCAGAACACTACTATAGAATCTCCGATGTCCCACATTAACTCATTTTAGATGGTACAAATATACTTTTCTAAATAGAGTAATGCAATTGAGTGATGCAAATGTTGCACACTAAAAATTAAAGTTTATTGATGGTCTTCCAAATCTGTTTGCAGAAAGGGTTAGACAAGTAATGAGAAGCAAAAATAATGGAGTTATACCCTATAATAATTTCACTTATGGTAACTTAATAAATGTTTGCATATAAGAGGGGGTTATCTCTTTGTAATGACTTAAAATTAAAGAATCAATTAAAATCTTAAAGGTTATCTGAGAGAAAACAATTGGGCAAATTTTGCACTCAATTTGCAATGGAGAATGTTAAACCTCCAGAAACAAAGAGACATTCATTCTCTAAAGAAAACCATTACACAAAGAAGAGTTATTCTTCTAAAAGAAAACATTATAAAGAATTTCCTTAAAAGAAAGAAAGATTTCTAAAAAGTAAAAATAAATTCTCTTGAAATAAAAATTCTAATAAAACTATTAAGTGTTTCAAATTGGACCATTACTCAAACAAATGCTACACTAAACATAAAATAGACGAGATAGAAGATGAAGGGTTAAAGAAAAATCTTTACAAGATTATGATCAATTCTGATTATGAATCTGATTCATCTGATGAATCTTATTACTCTGATAATGACTGTAATACAGATTATGATTGCAAAGCATGTACAGTCAATAACAAAGAAGACTATTATAAGTTAATTATTGAAATGAATGGTCTTTCTATTAATGTATTGACTAGTCAAGATAAAAAATAAATTCTTGAATCACTTTTAACAAATTAGCTTAGTTCTAATGTGAAAGCAAAGATCATAGAAATACTACAAGAAAATGATAAGGAGATTTATCCTAACTTTGCTCCTTATTCCATGACTGAAGTCTTAGCCCGAAGGAAAGGGAAAGATCCTAAGACTGTCTATTCCATATCTTCATAAAGAAATAAACTTTTAAAGACTGAAATAAAAGATCTAAGATCTAATGATGAAATAACCCAGCAAAGACTTTCTCTCATTGAACATGACGTTAAATCCTACAATAAAATTATTATGTTAAATCCTATAATAAAATTATTATTAATAAATGAATAAAAGAGCATGCTCTTATGGTAGATCCTCCTAGTGATAATGAAGAAGGACAAACTTCTGATCAACAGATCCAATATGTTTCTATTAAAAATAATAGAAAGGCTTCAATAAATTCTTTTCTTGAAAAAATAGATCTTTTTATCACCCATAAATGGTATATAAAAATTGATCTCATTATCAACAATGAATATATGATTTATAATCTCATTACTTTAGTTGATAGCGGTGCTGATCTAAACTGCGTCAAAGTAGGAGTTATTCCTATAAAATACTGTGAACGCACTACTCAAACCTTAAGTGCTGCCAATAACAAAGTTCTAACAACACCTTTCAAGGTAACATATATTCATATATGTAAAAATGAATTTATATTCCACTACACTTCATAGTTGTTAAAAAAATATCTCAGCATATTATTCTAGGAACTTCTTTCCAAGAAAAGCTTATGCCGATAAAAGAAATAAATAAGCAAGGAACTTCTACTTACTATAAAAGTAAAGATATCAAATTTGAATTTATCACGAATTATGTGGTAAAAATTCTTAATGAAATAAAAGAAGTTGATCAGAAACTTAATCAGATAAACTTTATAAAAGAAGAAATAGGTCAGTTATCAATTTCTCAACAGCTCAAAAAAATTGAAACATGTAATAAAATAAAACAAGTTGAAGATGAATTCAAACGTAAAACTTATAGCAATATTCCTAATGTCTTCTGGGACAGAAAATAACATATTATTTCTTTACCATATGAAGAAACTTTCAATGAAAGAAATGTTCCTACAAAGGCTAGACTTTGTTAAATGAACAATAATTATCTTGAATTATGCAAGAAAGAAATTAATGATGTTTTGAATAAAAAACTTATTCCCCATGGAGTTGTACTACATTTTATGTTAATAATAATGCTGATAAAGAAAGAGGTGTTACCAGATTAGTTACCAATTATAAATCTCTTAATAAGGTTTTAAAATGGATTAGATATCCAATTCCCAATAAAAAGATTTGCTTAATAGGATTGTGAAAGCAATTTTTTTTCTAAATTTGATTTAAAGTCAGGTTATTGACAAATTCAAATTGAAGAAAATAATAAATATAAAATATCATTTATTGTTCCGTTCGGACATTATGAATGGAATGTCATGTCATTTGGCTTAAAAAATACTTTTTCTGAGTTTCATAATGTTATGAATGAGATATTCATTCAATATTCTTCCTTTATACTTTCTTATATTGATAACATATTAATATTTTCTAATACTATTGAAGAACACTTTAACTATTTAAATATTTTGAAACTTTTGTTATAAAGAATGGTTTTGTTATTTCTGCTCCTAAGATAAAATTGTTTCAGAATAAAATACGATTTTTAGGACATAATATTATTAATAATACTATAATTTCCATTGACATGAACATCAAATTTGCTTCGAAATTTTTTGACGAAATCACTGATATAAAACAATTACAGCAATTTCTTGGTGCCCTTAATTATGTGGCATATTTTTATAAAAGTATTGCTCTCGATACAAAAATTTTGTATCAACGATTGAAGAAAAAATCAGCTTCTTGGAGTAATGTGCACACTAGAGATGTTCAGCTCATTAAGCAAAAGGTTCAAAGAATACCTTGCTTACATTTAGCCAATCCTGATTGATTTAAAATTGTTGAGATTGATGCCAGTAATATTGGCTATGGAGTTATCCTCAAACAAATAAATCCCAATAACAATCATGCTAATCTTGTTAGATATTATTCTGGTAAAAGGGATGATACTCAAATTAATTATTCAGCAATAAAGAAAAAAAATTCTATTATTAAATGCATTCATAAATTTTAAGATGATTTATTAAACAAAAAATTCTTACTTCGAATAGATTGCAGCTCTACTAAATCTGTTTTTGAAAAGGATGTTAAAATTTTTGCGTCTACATAAATTTTTGCTAGATGGCAAGCTGAATTAGCAATATTTGATTTTGATATTGATATTGAATTTATTAATGGAAAGGATAATTCTCTTTCTGACTTTCTTACTCATGAATTTTTACAGCAAGATATCTGGTCAAGCCAAAGGTAAAGGCAGGTCTCAGGGGATTACGTCCTCAAGACTCTTTTGCACGATAAAAGATTATTGGCGTTAAAACCAATGAAGCTGGTTCCAGCTCAAAAGGCAAACAGATATCCAATGAAGAAAAGAATACCCCATTCTTACAAAGAAGCAATGAAAATTGAGTACATCTTCTCTGAGAAGCCAAATTCTGAAAAAATAATCAAACATGATAAAAGTGATATTTCTCTCATGAAGGATCCATGGAAACTTCAGAAGAGATACCTGAAAAATTGTTTAATTCCGGTTACGAAAAAATCAGTGAATCTCTATGAAGGGATTTTAATAACAACAAAATCAATAACCGTTGAACATTCGACCAAACCACATTATCTGGAAGTGGCATACAGTAAGGTTATAATTAAAAATATTTTTATCCCTCAATGTTGAAGATTACATCAAAATCGAAAACAATCCCTTACCTCAAAAGATAAAACTCATGTTTGAAATTATAACTATTTGTATTACATACAAGCATTTTATAACTTTCTATACTATAAAAATTTCCAACGTACCCATTCTTGGTTTATTCGAATTTGTCATGAAATTCTTCAGAGCAAAATTTTCTCATGTTTTTTTGACTGGTGGCTTCAACGTGGAGCTACTTTGAAATTTCTTCGTCCTCCTATCCAGGAGCAATTCTCTAAATGGATTCTCTCTTATCCTCGTTGTCAAGAAGATCATCTCTTTGGGGGGGGGAGTACACTATATATTTTTGTTCAATTTCAAATCCCTTATATATTTTATTGGACTATCAAGTGTGAGTTTGACCGAAACAATATTCATATTTTGTCACAAAAGTTTTTTGTGAAATGGTGGCAAAGGATTGATGAAAAAGATAATTATCACTTCCATAAAAGATAATGAGAACAAAATGGACAAGAAAGTCCAAAAAAAATCTTTGGTGATAATACCATCACCAAATTGAAAGAATTCCTTATCAGGAAAAATTCTCGCATCACTGAGGATGAATTAAAGAAGAAGTGCCTTCAGTTCATGAAAGCACAGTTCGAATTCAATTTTGACATGGATATTTTCTGCCATACCTCTGAGGCCAATCTTGAGAATATGTCAGCAGATGAGTTCTACCAGTCAGTTGTGACTCAGCAACCCCCCAATGAAGATTGATTCTTTTTACTTTTGATGGGTCCCATCTTCCTTTATTCACGAGACTACTTTGCAACTTTATGATAGTGGGTTCTCTACACATATGTTGCACTGGACGGTAATTATTCGACCAGTTATAAAAGTGATGTGACGTGTACCTGCATTATTGATGGTATCCTTCTTTTTTCTCTGCATGTTGATAAAGAACGATTCGTTAAAAACAGCTGGACGACATCGATGACTTTATTGCTTTGGTTTAGCTTAGCATAGAAGCTTTGTTGTAATATATATAGGGGACTCCCCTATGTGTGGACAGTGTAAATTTTTCAGTCTTTATTTTCTTACTACTTGCAAGTGTTCTTTCTCTTTGTACTACTTATCATCGATCACTTAGTATCGATATTAAATAAAAAGAAATGTTCCTACAAAAGTTGGACATTGTCAAATGAACAATAATTATCTTGAATTATACAAGAAGGAAATTTATGATCTTTTGAATAAAAGACTTATTCAAAAATCTTATTCCCTATACCATGACTGAAGTATTTTTGATTTCAACTTCTTTATCAGAATTCTGGAAAGAAGTATTTATTTCTTTTATCGGCATAAGCTTTTCTAGGAAATGAATTCCTAGAATAATATACTGAGATATTTCTTTAACAACTATGAAGTGTTGTGGAATACAAACTTCATTTTTTGGAATTTATACCTTTGTTCTATGGTATAATTCTTTTCAAACCACTCTTTAAATTTATTTTCATCATTATAAGCTTCGGCTATAATTTTTCTAACACCCTTATTTTGAGTAAAATCAAAATAATCAGGGTCATTATATATATATATATATATATATATATATATATATATATATATATATATATATATATATATATATATATATATATATATATAACCATTCGGGTGGTTTTATATAATGGAACTACCCTATGCTACATGGGTTGGATTAAAATTTGGTGGATGGGATTAAAATATGTGGACCACACCACCTTTTAATCTCAACTACCCAATCCAAATATAATCGATGTAACATAGGATGGTTCCATAATATAAAACCATCCGGGTGGTTTTATATATATATATATATATATATATATATATATATATATATATCATCTGGGTGGTTTCATATTATGGAACCACCGGTGTACTATCATGGGTTGGATTTGGTTTGTATGGTTGAGATTAAAATGAGTATATCCCACTACATTTTAATCTCAACCACTCAATTCCAATCCAACCTATGTAACATAGGGTGATTTTATTATATGAAACTACCTGGGTGGTTATAGAGCACTACTGTGTGTGTGTGTGTGTGTGTGTGTGTGTGTGTGTGTGTGTGTGTGTCAGGGCCGACCCTGACCTAGGGCAGCCAAGGCGACCGTCCAGGATGGCCCAAAAAAAATTAGTTTAAATATATATATAATTGTGTACCTAAAATAGAACTAGTATGTACCATGAGCCTATTTTATCATAAAGAAATTGTGGTATAGTGGTTATTTTGATAGACTTGCACATAAGAGGTTTCTAGTTCAATTCTTAGTGGAGAGACATTCTCTTTATTTTGCTTTTGTTTTAATTTTTTTCCATTATGTATGGGGGCCTCATTTTAAAAGTTTGTCTCGGACCCCCATGAGCTCAGGGCCGACCCTGGTGTGTGTGTGTGTGTGTGCGTGTGTGTGTGTGTGTGTGTGTGTGTGTGTGTGTGTTCAACAATTGGACATTTTTTTGTCAAAAAAATGCTCAACCAATTGACATTTTTATTGGTTGTTTGGTTTCAACAAAAATATCAAACAAATTGGCGTATTGATTCTGTTTTTACAATTTATAGAAACTTTGTGCTTATGCACAATTTTATTAAACTTTAATTTTATGTATGAATTTTTTTGGTTATATATTCATATTGTTAAAGAAGAATATGATGATTATGTTGGAGTTTGATCCTTATCCAAGTGAAAACTTAGTTACAAGTTAGTTCAAACCTCATGTATTTTAATATAAAATTAATGTTGATTCAATACATGATAATGTGGTGCTTTATCTCATGTGGCAACCAGTTTTTAGGGGTTCAAGAGAACAAGGCTGAATCTTATATTAGCATATTTATTTATAATTTTTTGACACGAATTCTAAAACCTCTCCAGGCCTAGACATGATCCAATTCGAATCGATTCGAGACCGAGTTGGACATGAACTTTAGGGCAAAAATGACACTTTGCACTTTGAATGTCAGTATCAGATGTAGAGTTGGCACCGTGTTGGCCGCTTATGAGTAGGCACTAAGGAATTATATTTTACATGGGAAGCAAAGTGGTTGATTGTTTGAGTCTAATAGGATAGGAGGGTTGTAGGAACTTATTTCCCCATATTTAAGCAAATTTTAAATCTTGAAATGCAGGCTTTTCAGATCTAAAATTGATCAAGTATCAGTTCTTCTACATAAGGAAATAATGAGCACCTTGGTAGAAATATCAAGCAAATTACCACACATAACTACGAAGTGATCTTGTACGTACTAATAAAAACAATGTCATAAAATTAGGCCCTTCATAAATGCACTAAAAAAAAGACTCGAAATTAGTCCAGTAATGGTGCTAGTCTAGTTATAAAGAATTTTTACTCAAGCTAGTCCAAATTATACTAGGGTTGCCCACCCTCTCCTCCAGGGCCGGCCCTGAACTCACGGGGCCCGAGACAAAATTTCAAAATGGGCCCTTACACATAATATAAAAATAAATAAAACAAAAGTAAAATAAAAAAAATCTACACCAAGATATGAACTAGGAATCTCTTGTGTGCAAGCCTAACATAATAACCACTACATCACAAATGATTTGTGATAAAAAAAATCCCATGGTACGTACTAGTTCTATTTTTGGTACATAATTATTTATATATTAAAACTGTATTTTTTTTTTTGGCCCTCCTAGCCCATAGGGCCCTGGGCGGTCAACCTGGCTGCCCTGGGCCAGGGCCGGCCATGCTCTCCTCCTTCCCCCCCCCTTCTTTCGATCCTTCCCCACTTGCACCCCCCTTCGGCCTCCGCGTCCGTGTCCCAACCATCGGACGAGCGCGAACAGCACGGCCGTCGCATCCGTTCTTGTCGTCGTTGCTTCTGTAACGACCCGTTCCGTTCAAGTCGATAACCGATTCAAACGACGCAAGTGCAATGACCCAACCCTCTTTGCTCGGCAATAATACTTGCTTGAGGCAAAGGATTTTAGACTTGGACCTTCAGGAGTTCAGACTTAGACTTTCAAAGGCTCGCTCGGAGTGTCGCTCGACTGAGGCGAATCATTGCTAAGGTGGGTGGCTATGATAAACTTGTCTTTGCTTAGCCAGCACACATAAAAATATGGACGATACATGCTAGTCGCTAGATGAATCACTTCCTGCATGCTAATAAAGAATATAACGTACATAGCTAAGAGAATAATCCCATCTTGTATTGCTTGTGTTAGAATATGAAAATAAAACTTGGCTTATAGTTGGACCCTCGCATGCTACCTTAGCTTCGTGCAAGTAGACTCCGTTATGCCTCAAGTAGATCATTATATACTCTTCGTAGTGCACTGCTTCACTTGTTTACACTGCTCGCCTTATGGATTATGTTGCCTGATATGCCCCTGTAAAGTTTTACTTCTCGCACTACCCCTTAGACCCGTGTAATGGTAAAGGCTAGGCTTATGTTTTAAAGTGGACTATGCTGCAAGTTTTCTTCTGCTTATGTTTCAATACTATTTCAATGCTTACCTGCTTTACATATTCGCTATGCTCGTTACATGAATTCATGCCACGACCCTCGGTAACACTATCTTGTCTTGCATTCATCTAAGTTTCCTGGAAGACTATCGAATAGTCGTTCCGTGTAAGTATGAACTTGAAAGTATTCGGGACCGTTAGGTTGCCAAGGCAGTTCCCGAACCAGGGGATTGTATCATGTCAATAAAGCAAGAATCATAGCTCATGGAGTAATACTCGTCATGTACGAAATTAAACTGCTCGGGAAGTCGATATATATTTGTGAACAATCCTGCCTTAAACTTGAACCTGTACATGACAAGATCCTTACTTGAACCTGTACCAGATAAGATTGTGATTTGAACCTGAAAGGCCTGGAAGATTATAAAGACTTGCATGGTCATGGATAACTTGGGGCACAAAGGAGATTTTTGAATCTCGTTCCGCGGACGGTCTTCGGGGCGCCGGGGCCGATCCGACCAGTCGGAACCTTCTTATTATAGTCGCCTGCGTCGGGCGGGATGTGTGTAATGCCCCATGTTCCTGCTTGTACACCATTCTGCCCTGAGACTACACCATCCTCTATGGCGTCGTGTTAGTGACCTCATGTTCATATAGATAGGTCATCATCGCTTAGCGGCAATCCGCGTGCGAGTTATTGCATCACATATAGTAATATGAAATACATGAACGATTATGAGTATAACACGTCTGTACATATTGTACACCTGAGAATCCATTGTAACACACCTGAGTAACCCATATAACTCATACACCTGAGTCAGGACCCCGCTCGTGATACTGTGTTTGCTTATGCATTTTTTGTGGATTTTAATATATATATACTCATCCTTGGTTTAACTTGGTTTACCTTGGACATGGAAGGATGTATGGTAAGTTGGTGTGTATCGTCGTATTTCTCTAACATCGCACAGCACACTACCACATGATTTAGGCTTTTCATTATGCCATAAAACTAATCATAAGGCAAGACTAGAAAGATAACTTAATAGTTGGTGCACGGAACCTATATAACGTGTTTGGATTTATCGAGCGGGCGAGAAGTCTTTCCACCAGTGCATTCATATACTGATAACCCACCAGATTGCTTGCAGGATGTGGGAGAACCTCGTTCGGTGCGGAAACTCCTTTCGTGCGAGCTAAAGCATGAAGTTCGCTCTGGAGCCGTTGAGCGTTGCGTCTGGAGCTGAAACGCATATACATGACATAATGTTGGAATATCGTATAGTATCATTCCATAATTATAGCCACTTGGCACGCTTTTATTGTTTCGAGAGAGAGGGCTTAAGCGACTTGTAATCTCGGCCTAGTGCCGCTTGTAATACTCATTCAATATCAATAAAGTGCTTATTACTTCTATACTTGTGTTATTCAATGCTTCCACTATTGATGACTTTGTGAACTTATTACCAATCGCATATTCATTTCTTATTCTGCTGCATTCGGACTATCTGTACGACTCTGTGGCTTAGTCATTTTATCACTTGTTCGGATCATGGCCATGCACGGGCGCAACTTGTGCTCGTGCGATATCACGTCAAGATGGGAACGATAGTCCTGCGGGAGCGCTGGCACGATAATTCATGCCTAGCGGAGATGGTCGATTTCTGCGGGAGATCGGGGCATGACATATTGTTATTAGAGCATCGACTTTACGTCTTTGGACTTTGTATCGATTTTTTCAGTTTTGAAAGCTCATTCGTGGGTTATGTGCATACGCTCTCTCTCGTTGACCCATTGGGATATTCCATACAATGAGTCTAAATAATTTCAAAAAAAAGTGCATGTGATTGATATTATTGCTTGAACTAGATAGTTATGTGAAGACCATTATTCCGACATATGTTAGACTTTGTGGGAGAGACTCATGCTAAAATTGGCAAGTTATGTGCGAACCCGAATAACTATACGTGATTATCAAGCTAGTTAGAGTGCGAGATAGAATATTATTCGGACAGTTAGCTATGCACATAGCCTTTCGGCTAAGTTGTGTTGAGTATCGCGCGCCAAGACCCTTTTGGTGTGAGCTAGTTACGAGTGAGATTAAAATATCATTCAAATAAGGATAAGTTAGACTTAGAATGGCAATCGATAAAAATGTTATTAGTTTATCTCTAAGTCGAATATAGAAAATCGTGCTTAGATTTTGTGAAATAGCTCAGACGGTATTTCGTGTCGGAAGATGCAAATCAAATATGGGTTAATTGGATGACTATCTAAAAAAATATATACGAGACTAAGATTTATTATAGCGACACATAGGTATCGCGCATGAGTTCTAAGGAATGACTTGGTGAATATGATAGCGAATGATACGAACACGATTGAAGATTTAATTGGATGACTCAATTCCTGAGTGGTGTATGGATCATTTTGGAAATGTTCAAATAAATTTAAAGATCTCGTGCGATAGTTGGTTTGAATGATTTGAGAATCTGTTGAACAAGTGATAAGGCTTATGTTGAATAGGGATTCAAGGTAATGGAATCGATATCTTGGTCGAGGAAACTTGGTGGAAACTTGGTGGATCGTACGTGCAATTTTGAATTGAATCAAAACAGATTAAACTTGAGTATGGATATTGTGGTTTCAAATTAATAGACTTGATATGGTATCGATAATTGAAAGATAGCATAGATTGATACAAGTAAAAAAATATTATGGTTCGATAAAAGAGGTAAGTGATAACGGATTTGATCTGAAGTTTGGAAGAACGATCTTGAATCTAGTTTAAAAGATAATCCTCGACAATCAGGCCCGGCCGAGAACGATTAATCATGTGGGAGCGTTGGCGTGGTGATTTTACGTCCGGCGGGGATGATCGAACTCACGGGAACATGTTCGGTGATTATCCAAACAAACTCGATGAATAGAACGTAACAAAGTGGTTAGACTTTGGCTTGAATATTTTAACTTAGTTGTTTGAGGAATTCTAGAAGTAAGACTACGGATTGATCAAACGAAAATATTGAAGTTGGACGAATTGGCTAGACAAATTATGATCACGACATGAACGGATATGACTTGATGGAGATATATATATATATATATATATATATATATATATATATATATATATATATATATATATATAGCTTGGATAAAACGAAAGTGTAATTATAAGATATCTCGATCGTTTCGATGATAACCATAACATTCGACGTTCTTGTCTTGTGCGAGCATAACTTCATGCTCGTACATGCATCACGCCCAGATTAGGACGATTATCCAGCGGGAGCGTTGGCGTGGTGATCTTACGTCCAGCGGGGATGATCGAACTTGCGGGAGACTGGAGCGTAAAAATTGAAGGATCATCTTGACTAGTGGTTTGATACGATAAGACGAGTTTGGGAATACAAGTGAATCAGAAGTGTTTCAAGGATGAGTTAGTCTAGAACATAAAGTAAGACACGCTTGATAGTTTCGTGAATTGATACATGAATCTTGTTGGACAACTTAGAGTTTATGATTGAGATCGGTGATTGGAAATTGAATCATGACTTGGTGGTCTAGACTTATAATGGATATATAGGTTCTATCAAACATGTTTGAGGCGATAGACTATGAAAATTGCTAGGCTGGACATGCGATATGGATGTATCATAGAATTGACTGTGCGAACTCGGACCCTGTACAAACGAATGTATTAATGTGAATAGGATGATCTGTGCTCGATATTTAGAAATCTGAGTGAAACAAGCTTGAGTAGAATATTTCGTACAAATGAATAATAGTTTAACCTTAGGAATTGGGGCGAGCATCGTACAACAAATTTGCACGATGAGTCATGAATATGAACTGTACATATAACCTTGTAAGATGACCTAGTAATTAGGCAGACGATCCTGTACCGAGTAAAAGAACTTGTGTTATCGACTTTACAGTATTGCTTGAGCAAGCCATAGAACTGGGGCAGCAATACTTAGAGTTAGACTTGGAACGGTAAGTATGTGCTATGTTTGACACAAATGGAATGGATGGTAGGACGTGGATGCTAAGTCGGTAGGTCAAATAGATTGTGCTTGACGGTAGTGCAATGCATAATTTTTGGTTGGATTAGAAGGCTTGAATTTTGATTGACCCTGCTTGAGGAATCATGGTAAACCATAAACGAGAACCCTTGAGATTTTTGCGAGTAGCTTGTCCGACTTCACTATTGCTAAGTTTGGTTGAATGCATATGGTTGAGGGACGCCTTGAACGTGTGCACAATCCAAGACTCAGTTATATATTAAAGTCGAGTGCAAAGACTTCGCTATTGCTAAGTTGGTTGACATGCATATGTTTGAGGGACGCCTTGAATTTGTACACGATCCAGACTCGCGATATGCTGATCTCGAATGCTAGTGCAAGTGAATATGTTAGATTCGCATGGACGAGTATAAAGATTTGGATAAGTTTGTCTCTGCCTTAGATCATCGTTCAAGATGGATTATAACATATCCCGCGTTAAGCGAAATATGTTCCACGCTAAGGCGTAGTAGAGACCGAGTCAGAGCTTGGATTGAAAGATAGAGTCATTCAATGAGATAGACCCAGCATATACGTGACACATAATGAGGAATGAGTAGGAATTTATGTTCGAACGGGTCTAGTGATACAGATTGATATGCTTGAGATAGATTCGATAGTGTGCGATAGAATAGTTTACGCTCAGGAAGTCTCGAGGATGAGACTTTTTCTGAGTGGTGTATAATGTAACGACCCGTTCTGTTCAAGCGGATAGCCGATTCAAATGGCGCAAGTACAACAACCCGACCCGCTTTGCTCAGCGAGAAGACTTGCATGAGGCAAAGGATTTCAGACTTGGAGCTTCAGGAGTTCAGACTTAGACTTTCAAAGGCTCGCTCGGAGTATCGCTCGACCGAGGTAAATCATTGCTAAGGTGGGTGGATACGATGAACTTGTCTTTGCTTAGCCAGCACACATAAAAATATGAACGATACATGCTAGTCGCTAGATGAATCACCCCTTGCATGCTAATAAAGAATACAACGCACCTAGCTAAGGGAATAATTATATCTTGTATTGCTTGTGTTAAAATATTAAAATAAAACTTATCTTATAGTTAGACCCTCGCATGCTACCTTAGCTTCGTGCAAGTCGACTCCGCTATGCCTCGAGTAGATCATTATATACTCTTCGTAGTGCACTGCTTCACTTGTTTACGCTGCTCGCCTTATGGATTATGTCGCCTGATATCTCCCTATATGGTTTCACTCCTCGCACTACCCCTTAGACCCGTGCAAACGTAAATGCTAGGCTTATGTTCTAAAGTAGACTATGCTACAAGTTTTCTTATGCTTATGTTTCAATACTTGTCTGCTTTACATATTTGCTATGCTCGTCACATGAATTCATGCCACGCCCCCCAATAACACTATCTTGTCTTGCATTCATCTAAGTTCTCCAGAAGACTATCGAAGAGTCGTTTCGTGCAAGTATGAACCTGAAAGTATTCAGGACCGTTAGGTCGCCAAGGCAGTTCCTAAACCAGGGGATTGCATCATGTCAATAAAGCAAGAATTATAGCTCGTGGAGCAATACTAGTCCCGTACTGAATTAAAAGGCTCGGGGAGTCAATATATATTTGTGAACAATCCTGCCTTGAACTTGAACATGTACTTGAAAAGATCCTGACTTAAACTTGTACCTGATAAGATCATGATTTGAACATGTACCAAAGGCCTGGAAGATTATAGAGACTTGCATGGTCACAGACAATTTGGTACACAAGGAAGATTTTTGAATCTCGTTCCGTAGACGATCTCTGGGGCACCGGGGTCGATCCGACCGGTCGGAACCTCCTGACTTTAGTCGCATACGTCGAACGGGATGTGTGCAATGCTCCTTGTTCCTGCTTGCACACCATTCCATCCTGAGACTATACCGTACTCTATGGTGTCGTGCCAGTGACCACTCATATAGATAAGTCATCCTCGCTTAGCGGTAATCCGCCTGCGAGTCATTGTATCGCATCCAGTAATCTGAAACACCTGAACGATTATGAGTATAAGACATCTGTACATATTGAACACCTGAGAATCCATTGCAACACACCTGAGTAACCCGTATAATTCGTGCACCTGAGTCAGAACCCCGCTCGTGACACTGTGTTTGCTTATGCGATTTTCGTGGATTTTAATATATATATATATATATATATATATATATATATATATACTCGTGCTTGGTTTAACTTGGTTTACCATGGACAGGGAATAATGGATGGTAAGTTGGTGAGTATCGTGGTGTTTCTCTAACATTGCACGGCGTACTGCCACACGAGTTAGGCTTTCATTATGCCATAAAATTGATCCTAAGGCAAGACTAGAAACATAACTTAATAGTCGGTGCACGGAACCTATATAATGTGTTTGGATTTGTCGAGCAGACGAGAAGACTCCCCACTAGTGCATTCATGTACTAATAATCTACCAGATTGCTTGCAGGGTGCGGGAGAACCTCGTTCGGTGCGAAAACCCCCTTCGTGCGAGCTAAGACATGGAGTTCGCTCTGGAGCCTTGGAGTATTGCGTCCGGAGCTGAAGCGCATATACAAAACATAATATTGGAACATCGCCTATGTATCATTCCACAATTGTAGCCACTTGGCACGCTTTTATTGTTTCGAGAGAGAGGGCTTGAGCGGCTTGTAATCTCGGCCTAGTGCCGCTTGTAATACTCATTCAATATCAATAAAATGATTGTTTTACTTCTATACTTGTGTTATTTAATGCTTCCGCTATTGGCGACTCTGTGAACTTATTACCAATCGCATGTTCGTTTCTTATTCTGCTACATTCAGACTATATATGCGACTATGTGGCTTAGTCATTTTATCGCATGTTCGGATCATTGCCTTGCACGGGCGCAGCTTGTGCTCATGCGACATCACGTCCAGATGGGAACGATCGTCCTGCGGGAGCGATGGCTCGGTGATTCACGCCTAGCAGGGACGGTCAATTCCTGCGGGAGATCGGGATGTGACAGCTTCTGCTGCTCGAGGAGAAGGAGGAAGACGACAAGGTGGAGGAGGAAGACGGCCGTCGCCGCTGCTCTTGCCTCCTCCTCCTCCCTCTCCGCCTTCGCCTCCCTCCTCCTCCCCCTTTGTCTCGCCTCGCGCAGACACCCTCCCCCTCCGGACTGTCAAAATTTTGACAGTCCTAAAGAATCAACATATTTTTTTTAGAACTGTTAAAATTTTGGGAGTCCTTCCAATTGGCAGAACTGTCAAAATTTTGAGAGTCCTTCCTATTGTTAGGATTGTCAAAATTTTGACAGTCCTAAATTTTTTTTTATTATCCTGATCAAGTTTGGAGTGTGGTAAACTGTAATTATCTAAAAAAAAGTTGGTTGTCCTGAGTCTTTTTTGTAGTTCCTTTATCAAGGAGGAGAAGTTGAGTTGTACCCATACTGTAACGAGTTGTAGTGCACCGGTGCAACATTAATATGGGAGTGTTAAAGTAGTTATTTCTGAACTTGTTGGTTCCTATAGGTGATCGACATTCATGATGAATCACTTTTCAGCAACGATGGTCCTAACCACTCCAGTAGATTTTTTGTTTCCTTTTTATAATATCATTATTATATTTTCTTTAGGCTAAGTCGTTTCATATTTTTTTTTACCATAAAAACATATTAATGCGGTGTTTGCATTCTTATTTTTTATCAATTGCATATATGAAAATTTACATTTACAGAAAATAATATCAGTATCTCAAGATGTATATTGGGCCGGATCGGCCTGGCCCGCGGTCCGGTTTGACCTATTTTTACCGGGATCGGGTCGGTCCGAGCCCAATCCGGTGGAGAGAGCGGGCCGGACCGGGCCGGCCTAGTTGGATTGGCACCCGACCAAGCCCGGACCTGTGACCCGGTCCGCGGTGTACCAGGATGAACTGGTCTGGGTCCGGACCGGTTCACGGTCGGCCCAGGCCGGCCCATTATATATATATATATATATATATATATATATATATATATATATATATATATATATATAACTTATAGAAGTTAATAAATTCTAGTTAAAATTTTTAGGTTTTGTTACTATGTTATTTTTTATAATTTGAAATTTATAAGTTATTATTTGTTAGAATTTTTTTTGTATAATTTATGTAAAAATTTATATAAACATTAAGTAAGAAAATTGTATTTGATTTCTTTATATCAATATTTATATAACTTTAAGTATAAATTAAAATCTAAATATTTTTAAGTTAGAATTTTTTTAATAACTTATAAAAAAATGTATAATTCTTTTTTTTAATTTAACTCTGTGTGTGTGTGTGTGTGTGTATATGAACTGGGTCGGTCCGAGCCGGGTTTATTGAATTGGATCCGTCCCAAACAAAGACGAGAACGGGTCGGGCCGGACTTGCGGGTCGGATCCTCCGACCCAGTCCGGACCTAAGGGAGGGAACGGGTCAGAGCGGGCCGCTCCATTGATCGGGTCCGGACCGATCCGGACCGAATTTTGCCAGATTTAACTCGGACCAAATTTGATCGGGCCGAGCTAAATCGGATTTCGAACCGTCCATCCTATTACACACCTTGATCAGTATCTTAGAAAAAGAGTAGTACATGGGAACAAAAAAGAAACGGATTTTTTCGTTTAAAGTAATAAAATATAATCTAATTATAAAAAAGGGGGAAAATGGGGGGTATTTGTAGATAGGGGGACCACTCGCCAACTGAGTTGGCGGGGTGCTGAGTTGGAGAGCATCTCGCCAACTGAGTTGGCGGGGTCCTCTCCTCGAGAGGCCGCTCGTCAATTCAGTTGGCGGGGCATGCTTAGTTGGCACTTAGGACCGTTGCAATTTGCTCGCCAACTGAGTTGGCGAGTAAGGATCCGTTTTCCAATCGTTCCACAACGGCTATTAACAACAACGGCTATTACATTCTCCCTCTATAAATTACCTATCTCAACCAAATCATCTCACACTCAATCTACTTCCTCTATTTTCTCTCTTCCCTCTAGCAAAGTCTCCAACACTCTCTCTGCCTGCAGCTAAAGTTCATTTGAGTTTTCTGTAGCAAAAGTTCTCAACCGTCATGGATCGTAGCGTAAGATATTTATTGCATATTTAAAAATTACCTCATTATACTGCAGTGTATCAAATTGGCTACGATATAGTGATACAGTCCTGTATTGGTAGTGTTGATAATCCACTACGTCTGTAGGCCAGCGCATAGCAACTGGAAATACTCCAACATCACTGAGAATGCTGGTAACAGGCCTACCAATATAGAAGTGCTCGTAGGACCAGAACTATAAAACAAAAATATGACATTAGTACAAACAAAATTTGTGTATAAAATTACTCTAACTTTTTAAGGTCTTTCATTCATACCTGTATCAGTGAAATACATCCACAAATACTCTTGCGATTGGATCTGACAAATTCTGTCAGATTGGCGTATAAAAAGGCAAGAGTAGCAGCTCCCCACGCATGCTCAGTAGGTTTTGTCAGATCATCCAAGAATGGTAGAAGCTGCACATTTACCATATTTTCTGATGCATCAGAAAATAGAATTGCACCACATAAACAGAGCAGATACGCTCTTGTGCAACGAATGACCTGGATTTATTAAGTGTTATATAGAATTGCACCACTAAATTAAGTAATAAACAAATTTACTAATAAAAATACATACCCGAATTTCATCTACATCAACCACCCCATCAATAGTTTGATGTAGGTCCATAAAGTTGCCACGGAGCCATGTAAATTTCACATAATTGCCGTCTTTTAGACCTGAAGGAGGGCTAACACCGAGATACCTCCTGATTAGATCAGATCCCTTTAAGTGCGGATCAAAATATATAGCGTTACCTTTAATAGGTAACCCTAGTATATTCGCCACATCAAAAAGGGTGATCGTCATCTCGCCGAATGGGAGTTGGAAAGTGTTGCGTTCGGGCCACCAACGCTCCGCAAGGCTTACAACTAAATGAAGATCGTTGATTAAATATCTAACACGATCTATATAGTGGAATCTAAAGGATTACACCAAAGCCTTTTGGACCGAATTTAGCTCCCACGTACGATAATTCCTTTCGGCCCGCCAATGTACATGAATCCGGGTTCGTAAACCAAGATCATGGTCGTATAACTATAAAAAAATATATGCATTATATTTTGTGTGTAAATTTATGTGCATTAATAAAGTAAACATATACATTATAAAAAATATATGCATTAATAAAGTTGGCAACTTGTAATTTCAAAAATTACCTCGCCAGTAAATATCTGACTAGAAATGTGGTCTTCACGTTGCTTAATAATAAGCGCGGTAGTCGGTCCGCCAGGAATACGACCGTCATTGTGGGTAGCCATCGCCAGTAAATATCAGGAGGAGAAAGAGAATTGCTGTGATTAAGGGGAAGAAGCTGTGAAAATAGGAGGAGGAGGAGAAGAATATTTTGTGTGAGAAGTGTTTGGGGGGGTGTTTATAGGATTGAAATCTATCCGTTGGGCAACGGCTGGAAAGTAACATTCGAGTCTCGTAGACAGCGCCCCGCCAACTGAGTTGGCGAGCGGCCTCTCGAGGAGAGCGCCCCGCCAACTCAGTTGGCGAGATGCTCTCCAACTCAGCACCCCGTCAACTAAGTTGGCGAGTGGTCCCCCTATTTGCAATATCCTTCAACTTTTTTCTTTTTTTATAATTATATTATATTTTATTACTTTAAACGAAAAAATCCGAAAAAGAAATGTTCACTTTAGTGGCATGTAGTACAGAATATTTAGGTACAAATTGGGTGCAAGTTTGAGCTACTTTATGCAAAGTGGCTTTATTTTAAGCTTTATCAATATATTCCTTCTTCTACCTTATTTATCTGTGACAAATAATGCCCTTGTGGACCAGGGTTACCACCATACCGCTCCTATAAAGCGGTTTATAGAATTTATCGGCCAATATAACAGTAAGAGTTAGATTGTTTAATTATTAACTTTAACTAATATAGCTCTAATATTTGTATTATTTACTAATATGTTAAGTACGTGATTGATAAAATATTACTACATTTGAAGCAATAACATGAGACTAATCTAGAATTGATTTTGTTATTTACAATTTTTACCAACATCCAAGCTGCATCTATGATATGAACTCGTAGACATCGTAATATTTTTTTACATATAAATCGATTACAACAACAAATTTCTCAGTTGTAAGTTTATATTTAGATGAAAAAAATATAATCGTTTGCTAAATCTTATCCTTGGCTCAGAACACTTATGTCCAATTTTTTTTCTTTTTTATCTCACACATTATGTCGACCAAGAAGATTGGATTGTGACAATAAAGAAACTAAAATTAATTGAGTGAATATTTGATTGCGTATAAACACTCTTACTATAATCATATACGTTTCTGAACATGTGCAAGCTATGCGATCGCACAGAAAAAAAAATCGGAAAGTCAAATTTTTTTTAACTCCCGTATATATGACTAATGTAAAAAATTTAGATTTAGGCATTCGTAGTTTTTAAAAACGATAACAAAATGGTTATTAGAATGCCAGAAAATCCCATTTTTTTAGAGTAGCCAATTTTTTTTTTTTTTTGTATTTTTACACGATTCTTATAATGTGATAAACGGACGTGACTATAACACTTATATTTTATTATAATTAATGTCACTTACTAAAAAAAAGGGTTTACAGTAAATAATTTTTTATAGTATTTACTGTAATTAAAATAATCGTAATACTATTTACAATAGCTTTTGTTACAATAAAATTTTATTTACATGCATCCAAATAATTTCTAGCATATCACATAACATGCTCATAAGATATTTTCCTTCTCTATACTTTGTTTTACCAAGAATATTCCCCCAAGTTAATCTCACTACCTGTCCACTTACATGAAACATACATCTAGACTCACTTCTCCCCACCTACCCATCATATTCTTGTTGTGAAAAACGAGAGTTAAAAAAATAAAATAAAGTGGAAAAGAAATAAAAAAATAATATCCCAACCCCACGCAGCAGATGTCCAAAACATACACTATCCATGTATTATTGATTTATGAGTAAATAAACAAACCCACCGTCCTTTTAGTGTTTATCCTCATAATATATTTAATCAGCAGCTGCTCCTCTCTCTCCTCACTGTCTCTCTCTCTAGAAATAGAAGAAGAAGAAGAGAAGAAGAAGAAGAAAGCGTCTCTTTCTCTCTCTTAGTCCTCTCTTTCTCTCTCTATAATTTATAGCATCAAAGAGCTTTCCTCCCACTCCACTTCCTCTCGCAGATCTCAAGCTCCCCACCAAAACCCTAACCCTAGAATCAGAATTAGGGTTTGCTCCTCTTCGTCGCCATTTCAGTGTTAGGGTTTTTGATTCTAGGGCTAGATGAGGGCCTCGACGGGGAAGAAGGGGCTTCCGGGAACCCTAACTCCGCAGCCGATCTCAAGGAATCGGCCGATGGTAGCAGCGGTGGTGAGCCTCTCCTTCTTCTCCTCCGTCATCGATCTTTGGATCTGTGTTTTTTTTACTGTTAGGTTGAGTTTGTGGAGATGGAATAGTCGCTGGTGGGGATTTGTTGAGGATTAGGGTTTATTATGTGATTGATTTTCTTACTGCTAGTATGTTTGTGTTTTTTTTTAGATTTTAAATGTAGTTGCCAGTTTGATCGGTTTAGATTTGGTATTTGTTCAATTTTGTAGCTTTGACTAGTATTTTCTAGTTTGATTATATGTTTCTACACGCAATTGAGATTTTATGTGTGGTTTGGTTCGGTTCCTGTTGTATAGCATATGTTGTGGCATGTACACAAATACTACAAGACAGGAATCAGAGGCAACGGCACCGATATGGGACGATTATGGTGTCTATAGCGAATTTGGAGTGTGTCGTGTCCCATGCTGTAGACTGGAATTATGGCCACAACACAAAATGGTTGACAAAACAATGACTATTCTGACATGAGCGTCTCATGTCTAACATGATGCGACACAGACAGCACCGATAGCACCGATATTCGGTGCTTTTTAGTGTATAGCTTATCAGCTGGATGTTTTGATTACAATTATCCTGTGTAAGTTTGCACTTCTATGAGGTAGTTGTTTGGCTTCAGTCACATTTCTGTTTAATTTCTCCAATTTGTAACTTTAATCTGCTCAATTATTGCAGATAATGCATGCTTTGATGCTTCACAATATGCATTCTTTCTTGGCAAGGATGTTCTGGAGGAAGTTGAACTAGGAGGACTAGAAGATGAAGATGACAGTAATATAGTTGGGCCTGATGACGAGGATATCATTTTTCTTCTGTTGGAGATAGAGAAGAGGTAGCTTTCCTCTAAGAAACTTCTCGTACTCCTAACTAATTGATTTTGTGGTTATGGAGGTCACTTATTGATGTAATAAATCAATCGTGCTATGTTCGTTTAACATCTCTTGGTTATACATGTGTAATTGTCATATTCTTTTCTGGTGATCTTTGGGCTCAGTTCTCATATTAGATAATTCACATTTATTGATAACATTTCTCCATT